>CBVK0102889714.1:0-12947 GCA_900067695.1 Picea abies | reverse complement strand
TATTTTTACTAATTTATTTTCATTTAAAAAGAAATTCAAAATTAATATTAAAAAGAAATTACACATATGTCATCATACCTAATTATATGCATATTATTTTGTATTAATCTAGTAGGAGTACACTTACTTTGTATTATATTTCATTATTATTGCATTTATGCTTTTCCAGATTTTAAAGATTTTAAAGAAATTACACATATGTCATCATACCTAATTATATGTATATCATTTTGTATTAATCCAGTAGGAGTACACTTACTTTGTATTAATGATAAGAGAAATGTTTAAAGCATAAATGCAATAATAATGAAATAAATGGATAGTAATAATGAGAGAACACATGGCATTTTTACATTTTTTCTTAATTTTTGATATAAAAGGTACTAGGTACTTATAACCAAGTTTATTGATTATGTAATTAATTTCAAATATTGAAATACTTGAAGGCAACAATAAGACTTGAAATATATTAACCAATTAGAAATGAGAAAAACAAATATTTTTATTATATCAAAAAATATATGTTTGTTTTCTTAAGTTAAACATTACACTTCACACACAAATTTAAAATACAAGGCAAATTAATATATATTTGTTTTCATGTTTCTGAGGTCATTATTGTTTAAGTTGTTAATATTATACAAAAATTGTTGCATTATGTTGTCACTGATTTCAAATGATTGATGCCAAAGAGTTGATGTCTTTGCATAGTATCATTGATGTATTGATTGACGACCTATGTTGTCATAGATGTAATTGATGTCAAAGATGTCAAGTGGTGTCATAATGATGTATTTTCATGGATTTATGTATACACGGGATGATGCAAAGGTTGGTCATTGTTGTCTTGTCATGGCGGATAGGAAGTACCAAATGGATGAAATCCAAAGTGGCCCCCTTATGGTGAAATCTCTCATGGGAAAATGCTTTTTGAAGTCCAAATGGTTAAGTGGTTGAGTCATCCTAGATGTGTGGTTAAGGAACCGAAGGATTGATTGTGGAATATTGTAATGAAGATCCATGAATTTGTAAGTGAGACTACTCTAGATGGATAGTGTTAGTCATGCCATTTTCGGTGATATGTGGAACGTCACATAAATCTTCATGGTTAGAGAGCTATGACCTTGTGAAGTTGGAGAACCCTCATGTGTTGTTTAGAAGCCCCTAGAAGGTCAAATAAGTCAAATTATTCTAGAAGCTCCTAGAAGATGTTGACAAGTCAAAGTTGTTAGTCATGGATTAAGTGGTTGCAACAAGAAAAAAATTAAAAATAAATTAGTTACAATTAGATGTGGAGAAGTTACTATTTATGGAGAAAGTGGGTTAGAAGTAGACTGTAACATCCCCAAAAATAAATTATTTTTGAATTTGAAATTTCTTAGGAAAATTATTTCATTTTTGGTAAATCCGAAATTGGAAATTTTTTTCCATTTATGGCAATTTTGAATTTGTTTAATTGTAATTAATGATTATGACTGTTGGACAGAGACATGATTTGACCCAACTAACTACTTGACTATGACACTTGTATGAAACAAAATATTTTATAATTATTGCTGAAGGACAAATGAAACAACCATGTTGAAATCAACTGACCATGACTCCATGAGTGGGGAACATGTTATAACTACCTTAGGGCTGATTGTTACAAGTGGAAAATAAATAATTTGTCCATTGGCAGTCCTTGAAAATCATGGATTTGGAAAGCTGCAAAAATTCCAAAAGGGGGGAAAAAAACCTAGGCAAAAATAACTTTTCATATATGGCATATGAGAGGAGGTAGGACGCTGCCTAGTATGTTGGGGAAAATAATTTATCTCTTGATGTTATGAACACTATTTCTAAGTGTGAGGAAAGGGAGGAGTTGCTGAAACTGAAGGAATCCTGCTAAGGAGAAGTTTTGAGTCATCCCTCATGGATTCATGGTCAGGCTAGGGGAAGAACGAGACAAGTGATTTGGTTGTTTTGTTCTAAGGTTGGGGAGAACGTGGCTGTTCCATTTTTTTTTCAGCGAACTAATTCAGATATGTTCATCTACGCTTTTTGGTTATAGATATATCTATTGCTTTAATGGGTGTTATAATACATATATATTGCTGGGTGAATAATTTTTCTGCTGAAGTTCTTTCTAATTTAAGAACCGTTACTGATTTAAATTGATTGAAAGAGAATATATCTAGTGTAACGTTGTGTGAATTCTTGCTATGAGATAAAATAAGAATGAATGGAACAGGCGTAGGATAAACCTTGAAAGTATTAATTATATTCTTTGAATAAGACTGCATGTATATATTTATATACATATATTCATTACGAGTAGAATTAGAAATTTGTGAATACACTAGCATACTTCTATTATAACGAAATTAGACCGATTCCCTTTTCGAAGGCATTTTTCACTTCTTCCTTGTCTTAGGAAATGATGAAGGACACACCAGAACAAAAGAATTTTTATACTCGCAATTACTGTAATAAGTTATACAGAGTAATAATACTGCTATACTACCAATGCGTGGAAACATATAATGGAAGACGACAATATAACTAATAATAGGAGTTCTAGAAAGATAAACAAAAATTCAAGGAAACAAATCGAACCTTTTAATACAAACAAGATTCTGAAAAAATGAAACATTAGAAAGGCTAACGTCGATGAACTCAACAAATAGAAGTACGAAAACCTTTTTCATGAATCTTCACAGTTGGATAAGTTTGAAATATGATAACTATATTAACAAGGAATAAATCATTCATAAAATATTGAATAAAGAAAGAGATAGTACAAATGAAGTTTTCTGAGTATAACATTACATAAGTAAAGAAACAAAAAATCGGGGAAATATATTTTCTGGAAAACATGTAGGGCTAAAATGCCTTCTTATAAAAATTCTAGGTATTATAAAGAACCATAACACTATGTTGACGGGGTTTAAATTTGCTAACCCTAGTATTTCAACTTCACGTACACTAGAGAAAGAATCTGGGAATTAAACCCTTTAAAAGTTTACAATACAAATCCAATCAGACTAAAAATCCAAGTGTGTCCAACCTTACACAAGTATCGCGTTCTCTTCCAACATTGAGGTATCGACAAAAAATTATGGTTTACCCTTAACCAATCGATATGGGAAATTGGGACGAGATTTCTTTTATAAATGATAAAATAAGATAGAGCCTTGGTCCGCATTTATAGAAAACTTGAAAAGCTAAGTTTGAGAGGTATTGTGCATGGAACCCGAATACCTTTCATGCAAATGATGGGGACTGGCCTCCGAAAACTTGTGTAGTCGACACCTCTATAAGAATTTGTCATTGTAAACACTAGTAAAATATATGAAAGTAAAGTTAATGACACTTTCAACAGAATGATGAATGAAGGTAACAGTGATTCTGAAATGATACTTAACTCATCACTAGAGTTTGGCATCCTTCCCTTCTCGCATTTTGGTTGAATAAATGTCCCAGGCCGAGGGGAGGATGGTCCAAGTATTCCTGATGGGTAGCCTCGCATCAACAGGGTCCCATCATTAGTATTGGTACCAAATCATACAATCTATTACTGTGAAATGAAATAATCAACAGTGCTAACATTTTAACATACAAACTATATAAGACATGTTGTGCCTGTAGGCCGAATACATAGTATAAACATTACACGGAGAGCATAGACTATATCTAAATGTTGGGTTTAAACCCTTCCTGAACCAAATAACAGAGGGTACTTATAAATCAACAATAAATATAGATATAACCTGCTACTGAATCCAAATGACGTATATCAATCGCATACCATGATAATGACAATAATTTCTACAAGCTCAAAACATTATATGTCGTAGGGTATTTTTAATAGACTGCTTGAAACCATAGAAGTCACATTTTAATGGCACCGGACGGGAATGTAATAGCCATGAAGAAAAAAAGCATACGCGTAGGATCCAGCTAAGGGTCTAATGCAGCTTACACAAAGGTGGATTCTTCCTTTACAAAGAGAAAGATAGAATATGAAATGTATTATGCTATACACAGTAAGAGCATTCTACTCCAAATAAAAAACCTCACATAGCCTCACAAAGATACAACATTAGACCTCAACTTACGACAACAGAGGGAATTTAAGGAATAACGATAACATGAAGTTACGAAACCCTAGGATATGAAATATATACGAAAAACTATGCGACTGCATTTTCTCTAAAACAAGAGGTGGAATGTTGATACCTTCAGAGAGATTGAGAAATAAATGATTGAATAATACAACTTCTCCAGGAATGGGGACAACCCAGAAAGAATTACAAGAAATAATGATAAAGGGAACTTTTAGCTTAAAAAAAATATATATAACAGGAGTTACAGAAGGAATATTTCTTTCACTGTAATGATTTTCCAAAAAACCACTCTATTATTAAACCACAGTAACATGTTAAAAAAAAACTTACCACGGAAGACAAACCCACACTGTCTATCCCACCGAGTAATGACCTTCAATGTCGACAGTCTCCCCTACTGAGAAAATGATACACAGAGCCATTCAGAGGGCTTCACAATGACAAAAGGAAAACTCGTTTAACCCTAAGAGAAGCCCTTACGATGTTGATTTAATACTGAAGGTACAAAGGTTGGTCAGGTAATGTGATGGGGCCGAGTTGGAATGATTGGATTGGAGGAAGGGTCAGGGAAAATCCATCGAAACTCGTATGCACAGGACCTCCATTAATGGCTAATCCATCTTGGGAGTTGTGAGAATGTATGTATTCAAATTGGACATTACCACTTGAAATCTCATATGTTTTCCATTAACATGGGAAGTTGTGACATTGTGCTAGGTGTTGAATGGTTACACACTTTGGGTCCCATTCTTATGGATTTTAATGAATTAACCATGCAATTCCAATAGGAGGGACAAATGTATAAATTCCAAGGTCTCACAGTTGGTTCTCCTGAGATCATCAATTCCCATCACATGGAAAATCTCCTCAAGAAAGGCCACTCTAGTATTATTGATCAACTCCATTCCATTCAAGTGGTTGAGACAACCTCTCTGCATCTTGACCTCCAAGCTATCCTCTCCATACATTGATTTTGTTTTTCCACTCCTCATATACTTTTTCATTCTTGTGGTGTTCATGATCATTCCATCCCCCTTTTCCTGACACTCTTCCTCCCAATGTTCTCCCTTATCGTCATCCCTTTTCCAAAAATAATGAAATTGATAAAATAGTGCATGAATTGCTCCAAGTAGTTTTTATCCACCCCAATACCATCCCTTATTCTTCTCCTGTGGCCATGGTACTCAAGAAATAAGGCACTTGGCGCATGTGTCCTAACTTTTGTGCCCTCAATAAACTCACCATCAAGGAAAAGTTTCCCATTCCTATCATTGATGATCTCTTGGATGAGCTGAGTGGTGCTCAGTACTTCACTAAAATTGATCTACGTTCTTACTACCACCAGATATGTATGCAAGAAGTTGACATCCCCAAGACTACCTTTTGAACTCATGAGGGTCACTATGAGTTCTTGGTCATGCTATTTGGATTGTGTAATTCCCCCTCCACCTTCCAAAGCCTCATGAATCATGTCTTCCATCCTTTTCTTCGTCATTTTGTATTAGTGTTATTTGATGATATTCTCATATATAGTAAAACTTGACAATCCCATCTTTCCCATGTGGATCAAGTTCTCCATATACTCTCTCAACACCAACTTTTCCTCAAACACTCTAAATGTTCATTTGGCACCTCATAAGTCAAGTAATTGGGTCATATTGTTGGAAAGGTTGGTGTCCAAGTGGATCCTGAAAAGATTGAAGCAATGCAGGATTGGCCTCGCCCCAAGACTATCCAAATATTGTGTGATTTTCTAGGTTTAACAGGCTATTATCACAAGTTTGTTTAAAATTATGGAAATATTCTGGCGTCTCTCACTGCTCTCCTTAAAAAGAATTACTTCACTTGAACTCTATTGGCAACCATTTTGCATTTTTATCTTTTCCTTACAAGCTGCCCACACAAGGGTTTTGAACCCTTAATACTCATCGCAATCTTTTAAATAAAATGACATGATTATCTTGCACATTTGCACACCTGCTTTTCGTTTTTGTTTTCACGACTGCAGGCGTGAAAACCTTGAGTTGGAAGTCATGTCGATGGCGTTAAAATCATTTTTGGATTGTTACAAATACTCTTGTTCATGTGGTCATTTCACTTCTAACTCAATAGTGGTCACACATGTGTCAAAACACCAAAATTTTATTCACTTTGCATTTTTGGTTGATATGATTTCAATTTATAGGTTCGCCATGCAATGATCGTTGGTGTCTTTGATTAAATTCTTGGTGCAATGGTTTCATACAACGCATAAACTTTACGATCAAATCTTTGGTGCTATGTTTGAAATGTTGTTTTGTTTTAAATCATACACATACTATTGTTGACCAGTTGTTGGTTATGAACACTATGGTTTTCAAATGGTTATTTGATATTTCATTTGGTCAAAGTCTTTTGGTTATGAATGTTATGGCTTTCGATGAGTATGTGATTAATCCATTTGATATTTGGATTGTGATGTGAATGATTTGAATTATCAAGGCATCGTTGATTGTACATATCAATATGAATGTTTTGCACGGTTTCATTTCATTCCACCACCCTTGCACACTTAGGCATTAATGTCTGCCTTGTATATCGGGCTACCTCTGTTTGGGAAAACCTGCAAGCATTTGGTCCTGTGTCTACCCCGTCCAACCCCCTCACCGTTTACCCTGTAGACCCTATGCTCTCTCCTGGGCCCTGTAGTGCAGATTGAACCCCATGGTGTCTAGACTCTGTTATGATTTGATAATGCCAGAGGAGACTGCTTAGGCTAACCATGTAATTTCCTCCCAGAGACACATTTTTGCGTGGGTGATTCTGGGCAAACGGTTTTGAATCAGATCAAACCCTTGAAAAAACAGAACCAAAATTAGCACCTTTACCTTCATCGTGGGCGGTTCCCTCAGAAATTGGGTTATTACAGATTTATAGCTCGTGTTTTAGAGGTCAAATCTTAGATCTTCTCCATGGCTGAAAGGTGCATTTTGGTTTGTTTGTATTTGCTGAAACATTTATTATTTCTCCAGGCCTCTGCCTCAGAACCCTTCTCACTTGTCCTGCCATTCCCCCTCCTACACTCTCGCCCCCTGTTGAACCCTTGATCAATTAAAAGGCTTTTCAACCAGTCTGCCAACAATTTTTACATCTACAGGACATGTGATTTTTTAAAAGAAAAAAACATGTAAGCAGCTACAACCATCATGATTCGATTTGATTTCACAATGGCTGGTATGATTTTGTTTAAATTTTAGCATGATTTTGTCTTTCTTAAATTAGAATAAATGATTTTGTTTGCTAAATTGAATATAGTCTGTTTCGATTGAATTGATTCAATACGATTTTGTTAGTTCTGAATTGACATAAAAGATTTGGTTTGTTTTAGCTTGAATGATTTTCTTTTCTTTGAATTAGTAATTAAGGATTTGCTTGATACATAACATGCATGTCTGTTACCATTAGATTAATTTAATACGATTATGTTTTCAAATAATGACCAGCTACAGAATCGTGTGATTTTGTTAGCTAGTCATAAAATTCTAATTTCTGTTGATTTTACAATCAAACACTATCTAAAATTGTTTATTCTTTTCCATCTACAGGTACACATGAATTTCAATGGGAATTGGATTTGATGTGGCAGTTTAGAACATGCTTTTGTTACACAATTTTGGGATTAGATTGTTAGTCTTAGGCAGAAATAGGAAACTGGGAGATTGTTCCCATATCTTTTGCAAATGGTTTTTGATATTTTCCACAAGGATTGTTTTATCCTGTGGCCTTTATATACTTGTTATTTTTTGTAAACAATCCATCACTGTTGGGAGAACAAAGACTATGGAATTATGATTATACAGACTCGAATAGAAGTGGATTTGTTGTACGGATTTAGCTTCAATTTATCTTACTTTTGTTCAAGTTTCTGTGCATTTTAATTTGTAATCAAATTATTGACTACTTTAGATATTAAGATTTGTTACAGGTTGATGTGTTATGATTTAAATTCTGTCCATATTTGACGTATCTCATTTTACTCACAACAATTACTCTGTTTGAATTTAATGAATAGAAGTTTTATCTTCTTAGTTAAATGAACGGTTATGTACAAATCTTTGCACTGGGATTTATCTAATGTGATGATCTGTAAACTATAAGATTGTTGTCGTTTTATGTCTTGTTTGTTCTGTCATTCGTATTCAAAGAGCATTGTTGCTTCCTATTTACAAGAAGCTTGTGAAAAAATATGGTGTGGATTTCTCCCATCAAACAGCTAAATCGAGTGATGTGAACAGGACAAATAGGAAGCATTTCTACAGGTCAGTTTGTTAGTGTTATTCAATTAGTTAGTTGATATATAACTTTTTCTTGTAATCTGAACACGTTTCATTGTTCATCTCTATAGTTCAGATTTACTGTTAGGATTTTTATTTTAATTGCTTAGCTTAGGTAGCTTTCATTTTGTTCCTTTCTCATAAAAATTATAAAAAAATAAAAAATAATAGCTTCGCTGTGATAAGACATTTTATAAATGATTTTGCAAATTTCAATTAAAATTTGTATTCTGTAAATACTATACATATATAATTGAGATTTAATTGCATTGATAGCTGAACATTTAATAAGTAAAATTATAGTTTTATTACATTAGTTAGTAGACTGTATATATATTTTAGATTTGTATATAGTTTGCAGTAGTTGTTTTTCACTTAGACTAGTTTCTTTAGCTTAGTTTTTCTTTCATTTTTCTAGGACTTAGATTGGCCAACGGAGCCGCTAAACCCGCCGGAGTGGATCATTCCAAACGACTTGGGTTATTTAGACAACCCTGGACCGGATCCACCCCTCCAGTTGATGAGTGGTCAATTTCTCCCGTCAACAGACTCCTGTAGCCGATCAGGCCTTTCAAGCTTTGAAGGAGGCTATGTGCACCACTCCTCTCTTGGCCCTTCTTAATTTCACAAAGACCTTTGTCCTGGAATGTGATGCCTTTGGAGTGGAATTGGAGAATTTCTTATGCAAGAGGGTAGATCTTCGGCCTTTACCAACAAACAATTATCATAACACTATTTAGGCCAATCAATATATGAAAAGGAAATGTTGGCTATTCTTCATGTCGTGGATCTCTAGGGCCCTTATCTCTTTGTGAAATTCTTCAAAATTAAGATAGATCATCAGAGCCTCAAGTATTTTTTAGAGCAACGACCTTCCTCCTTGAAGCAAAAAAAATGGGTGACTAAGCTCTTTGGATGTGATTATGAGATCATTTACAATAAAGGCAAAGAAAATGTTGTTGTTGACACTCTTTCACAAAAATATGAAGACGAAAGGTCCCTTTTCTCCCTCTCCTTCTTTGTACCATATTGGCTCCAAGTTGTTCGCAAAGAATGGCTACCAGATCCTACAATTTTGCATTTGATCCAACAATTGCAATTCTCTAGTTTCACGAGGGTACTCTTAGCACAATGATGATCTTCGCTACAATGGTCATTTGTATTTAATTAAACAGTCGCAACTTAAAGCCACAATGCTTTATGAGCTTCATGCTACACCCACAACTGGGCACTTAAGGTTTACCAAAACCTATGACTGGGTTAAATGTTCTTTTTATGGGATAGTATGAAAAATGACGTTCACACTTTTGTGGAAGAATGTGATGTTTGTCAATGCAACAAGGGAGAAACAATCAAATCTCCTGACACACTACAACCTCTTTTGATTCCACCTGCTATTTGAAGGGACATCTCTATAGATTTTTTTGTGGGATTACCTAAATTAGGAAATAAGTCAATCATCATGGTGGTCGTTTACTATCTTTACAGATATGCTCATTTCTCTGCTCTTCAACACGCATTTACGACATCCATTGTGGCTCAAATTTTCATGGATCGTGTCTTCAAGCTTCATGGCATGCCTCATTCTATTGTTTATGATCAAAATCCCACTTTCATGAAAATAAATTGGCAATAATTGTTCAAGCTACAGGGCACCCAATTGTATCTCAGCACCGCCTATCATCCCTAGACTGATGGTCAAACTGAAGTTGTCAACATTTGTTTGGAGACATATTTGAGGTGTTTTTCCTCTGAAAGGAAAAATCAATGGGCTCAATGGTTACCATTATTTGAATGGTAGTACAACACTTCTTACCATTTAGATACTTGCATGACTCATTTTGAAGTAGTATATAGATAAATTCCACCTTTTGCTCTCTTCTACATGCCAGGTGTCTCGAAGGTCCAGGTGGTTGACGAAACGCTTTCAATTTGAGAGGTTATTCTCTGTACCCTAAAAGAGAATTTGGTCATGAATCAGAATCACATGAAGAAACAAGCATACCAAGGTCACTCAAAATGTCAATTTGTTGAAGGAGACCAGGCATTTCTTTGACTACAACCTTATAATCAAACTTCACTCAAGGCCGAACATTGTTAGAAAATGGCGCCAAAATTTTATGGTCCTTATACAGTTCTCAAACATATGGGATAGGTGGCCTATCAGTCAAATTTTCCCAATCCTTCTAAGTTCCATCCTTTTTTTCATGTCTCCTACTTAAAGAAGGTGATTGGAACTAAGTGCCAAACTCAAGCCAACCTTCCTGAGTTGGGTGAAGCATCTAGTTGTAACCACAAGTAATTTTGGACCAACATGAGAATCGTCTTCATCAACGCACCATCAAAGAAGTGTTAGTCCATTGGAAATATACAACATCAACAGATTCCACCTTGAAGCCAACTATCATTCTGTAGCAATTCCCTCATCTCCAACCTTGAGGACAAGGTTGATTTTAAGGGGGAGGAAATGTTAGGGACCTAACCTCCCTAACCCCTCAAGTGGGTAGAATAATATATTTCCATGTAATAAACGTCAATATTAATAAGGCCTAGCAATAAGGAGGAATAAGTCAAATGTAAGAATACCTAATAGAAGCTTCTGCTTCTAGAAGGATCTTCCTCTACATTGATCTTTTGGATAGATAGATTTAGTATAAATAGGATTAAAGGGCATGGGATTTTTTTTCTTGAAGAATTATTGTAATAGAGCTCTACTCTGCTAGAGGTTTCCCCCTCGAAGAGGCAAGTGAACATTGTTTCCTATCAATAAAGGTATAATTCTGGTGATGTGGTTCCATATAATTTGTTGTTCAGTTGTTATCTCTGCAATATTTTTGTATTATGTTGCTATTTCTGTGTTATTCTCTGCATTATTTCTCTTTTCTGCTAATATAATAGACCTAGTACCTTACATGTGGTATGCGCAACGAATTCTTTCCAAGCCTTTAACTAGGTCTGGACACGAGACAAGGGCCAAATTCATTTATATTGTTCTCAAGTGTGGGAGGTTGTAACACCCCGGGTTTTGAGCCCCACATTAAATAACGTATTTTGTTAATCCATGAAAGGCCAGAGTGGCCAAATAATTAAAAGAGGCCAGTGTGCTTAGGAAATGTAATATTTGGATCATTATTAATAATAAATACATCATTGGCTACTAGACAGACATGTACAAGAGTTATAGGGGGCTATGATTCCAAAAGAGAGGGGGATTGAGGGGATAAGTATTTATTTTATACTTTATTTACCCATTTTTTTTAATGGAGAATAATAGTTACATGAGCTTCTTGGGGGGAGGCCAAGTGGTTCCTTAATTCCAAGAATTACATAAACCCATCCCTAGTCTGTTTGGGGGGTTCTCATTCTCATTCTTGTTCTTTTTCTTCTGGTTTGTTCTTCACCACTCACTCACTCACTCAAATGCTCGTTGTTCACACCTTTCACTTTGTTCTCTCTCCATTCATTCTTTCACCCATTCGTATTTCCTTATTCGTGTTTGGATTGGGAACGGAAAGTGAACTATTGGAGAGGAGCCATGGTTTGTTTATTTTAGATATTGTTGGTGTATTCCAGCCATGAATCAAGGCCTGCATATATGAGATGATTTGGTATGTGTTCAGTTTTTCTCACAATTGTGAGTCCTTAGATTCTCAGCATGGAGATTCTAGATCAACTTCACTGGAGCCTTGGAAGGAAATGGATAGCCTGAGAGACTGCGTGGCAGAGAAGGGGGTCTATTCTCTTGGGTTGTGTAGAATGGGTAGAAGAGAGTTTGTGTACTTTGGATTGTTGTGGGTGTTGAAAATTGTGTGAGAAATTGAGAGCTGACTGGTTTGGGAAGCCGAGTGACACTCTGGAATTGTCCTTATGTATTCAAAGCCCTGGCTTGGGGGTGACACTACTGTTGAAACTTGGAACAAAATTTTCTACGGTTGGGTGGAACATCCTTCGTTTGCATCCATTTGGTGATTCATTTCATTAAATATAAGTGCTCTATGTAATGGTTTTATTTACTTGTGTATTTATTTTTCTATGAATTTTGTATCCATAATATGCATTATTGTTGGTTATTTCTATGTGCGACATATGCTTCTTATTAATTATGTTGTAGCATGAAATTTGATCTATGCATGTGAATAGGACATGCATCTTTATTAATTACAAGTTAGATCAGAAGTTGAAAAAGAAGTCCAAAAGTGGGCTTGAGGTGACGTAGTGTTGGCAGCCAATTCAATGTTTTCAATTGCCCTTAAAGCTGCCTACACCTATGTCTATGAACTTCAAATTTCTGTCGCATTTTGCAAACAAAAGACATTTTTATTTCATGCGACATTTGCAAATTGGTTTTGATTTATTTTTACGATTGAAAGCGTGAAAACTTCCCCATCATTCTTTAGACTATCATGATTTACTCACTGATATTCTGATTGGTACTTACCTTTGGTTTGTTTTTCGAACTATGTCCACTTGCTTGTTATCACTCTGATTGCGCAACTTGATTTCTTATTAAATTGCTAAGGCATTG
>CBVK0102889711.1:0-16279 GCA_900067695.1 Picea abies | reverse complement strand
CAAGTGTGTGCAACACTGTGAAATGTGTGCACCCTTCCTTTGATGTGCAAACACGTGCACTTATCCAGGTGCATGCATCACTATCAAATGTGTGCACCCTTTCTTTGATAACAATTCTCACGTCCTACTCAGGTGTGCGCAAAACCAAAACTTGGTGCCAACGGATCACCAGCCTATATGTACATTTACATTTACAATTGGTAACAACATCTCACTAGCTTGTATGTAAAATTACAAAGGGTTTTAGATTAGGAACACTACATTCCCCTCCCCCTTATTTATGTGTCATCCTCAGTGCATTATATATACATGTACATACAAAAATTCAAAAATATTCAAAAAGATGTGGATACTCTGCATGCATAGCATCCTCATGCACCCAAGTTGCATCCTCAGGACCATACCAAGTCCATTGGACCTTTACCAACTCCATGGATCGATTCCGAAGATGTTTTATTTTCCAATCCAATATGAAAACCCTTCACACTCGAAAATCACCTTCTCGCTCCACCTGAATCACATTCCAATCAATAATATGATTAGCATCAGGTACGTACATTTTAAGCAATGATACATGGAAAAATTTATGAATACACAAGGATTCAAGCATATATGATACATGACCAATCATTTCTAGGATTTCAAATGGCCCATAATAGTGTGCTGCCAACTTAGAAAAATTTCCCAACTTCAAGGAACTACGTCTGGATTTCACTTTTAAGAAAACCCAGTCTCCCACTTTAAAATGTTTGTGGGTTATTCCTTTATATGCACAACTTTTTTGCATGTCTTGGCTAGCCTTTAAATTCTTCTTTATCTTTATCATCTTCTCCTCCATTTCCCGGAGCAGATCTGGCCCAACCACTCTGTGGTCTGTTGTGTTATCCCAACTCACTGATGTGTTTCACTTTCTACCATAAAGTTTCTTAAATGGGATCATCTTTAAAGATGCTCGATACCCATTGTTGTAAGCAAACTCTACCAAGTAAAGGTGTTATTCCCATTTTGACGGTTTATCCATCACATACATCCTGAGCATATATTCAATCACCTTATTTACCCTCTTTGTTTGTTCGTCCAACTATGGGTGATATGTCATACTAAAGTTCATATTTTTCCCAAATCCTTTGAATAACCCTTTCCAAAAGTTTGAGGTGAACTTGGAATCTCTGTCAGAAAAAAAATGTCTTATTTACAACATAAAACTTAGCAATTTCTCGCATGTATATTTTAGCAATGTTGGTTTCCTTGTACGTTGACTTCACTGGAATAAAATGGGCAGATTTAGTAATCTTTCCCACCACTACCATAATAGAATCATGTTGCTTAACAGTCCTAGGTATCTTAGTAATGAAATCCATGGTTACAACTTCCCACTTCCACTTAGGAATGGGAAAAGGTTGTAGCAAACTAGTTGGATATATGAGCTCAGCCTTGACCTTTTGACATTCAAGGCATCTAGAAATAAAAATAGCAACATTGTTTTTCATGCCTGGCCAATAGTATTTATTTTTTATCGTTGCAATTGTTTTCTGGTAGCCTAGATGTCCTGCATAAGGAATTTATGCATCTCTGAAAATAAAATAAAAATCAACTCTCGGGCATTTGGCACATAGACTCTGTGCCTATACATAAGGATTTTGTCCTTTTTTAGCTCATAATATTCAAATTTATACTATGACATACCCTTCTGTAAATTCGCCTTTATGTCCACATAACATTGATTTGATTTTTAAACCTTTAAAATTCGGTCACAAAAATATAATTTGTACATGCTAATGGTTGTAGCATGCATTTCATGAACCCTTTTACTGAGTGCGTCAACCACGTTGTTCTCTTTTCCTTTGATATGATTTTTTTGGAATTTAAACTTGGTTTTCCAAACAAATACTTTAGACCACTACGGTCTATTTTTAGCTCAAATATTTTACCCATGAGATAGTGCCACCACATCTTCAAGTCATGCACTATGGATGCCAATTCTAAGTCATGAATAGCATAGATCCTTTCTTGCTCTTTTAACTTTATTGATTCGTAGCATATCACATTCCCATTATGACTAAGGATTGCATCAAGCCCTTCCTTGCATGCATCTGTGCACACAATGAAGTTTGCATTTGAATCAACAATTCTCAAAATTGGCGCACTTGTCAACAAACTCTTCAAGTGTTGAAAACTCCTTACACAATCTAGAGTCCATTCAAATCGTGCACCTTTATTTTGCAAGGATGTAATAGGATGTGCAATCTTTGAGAATCCTTCAATAAACCTTCTATAATAACCTCCAAGTCTCATAAAGGACCTCAACTCTACAACATTTCTTGGTGTCGACCATTCCTCAATGGATTTTATATTTTCTGGATCCACAATTATTCCTTCCTTGGAAAAGATATGAACCAAATAATGAATTTTTTGCTGGTAAAATGGGCACTTTCTCAACTTTGCATACATTTCATGCTCCATTAATACTTGTATCACCATCCTCAAGTTCTTCGCGTGCTCTTCCTCATACTTTGAGTACATAAGTATGTCATCCAGAAATACAATGACAAACTTATCTAAGTAATTTCTGAAAACTCCATTCATCAAACACATGAAGACAACTAGTGCATTTGTTAACCCGAAAGGAACTAATGTGAACTCATAATGTATGTACCTTGTTCTGAAGGAAGTCTTTCTGATGTCTACTTCCTTAATTATCACTTGGTGATATCTATATCTAAGATCAATCTTTGAAAATATTTGCCCACCCCTTAGTTGATCAAAGAGGTCATATATCCTTGGAAAAGGATACTTGTTCTTTACTGTTATTTTGTTCAACTTCCCGAAGTCAATACAAATTCTTAGCATACCATCCTTCTTCTTCATTAACAATACTAGGGCACCCCAAGGTGACATACTTGGGTGTATATACCCATTCTTCAGAATCTCTTCAAGTTGCATCTGTAATTCCTTCAGTTCTAGTGTACTCATCCTATAAGGAGTCTTGGATATGGGAGTTGATCTAGGAATCAGATTTATAGAGAAATCAATATCTCTTTTTGGTGGCAACCCTAGTATCCCTTTAAAGACATCCTCAAACTTTTCCAGTACTGTGCAGTCTTCAACATTTGACATTTTATCCTCAGGTGCCTCTTCCATGTGCGTTGCAAATACTTGACATTCTTTCCTGTAACTTTTATTCAATTGCAAGGCTGAAACTTCTCTGATAGTTACATCTCTTGGAATTCATTGGACTGCTCTTATGTTTCCTTCCTCATCCACACAAGTAAATTCCTTATTATAACATTCTAGAATGACATGGTGGTGGTCCAACCAATCCATAACAATGAAGCAATCATACGACCCCAAATGTATGATATTCAAATCATATTTTATGCACAGTCCATTCATTTCCATTGGACATGCCTTAACCATCTCATTAATTTTCCTTTTTTCTCATGTAGCTAACTACACCAACCAAGGTTTTCCAAGCTTGCTTCTCGGCAATTGGAATCTTTCCACCATCTGAGAATCTAGATAACTATGACTAGCTCCTGGATTAATTAAAACAACAATGGGTTGGTCATTAATCTTACCTTCCACTTCAATCATGTGCAATTGAAACTCAAATTTCTTGTTATCCATAGCTGTGTAAATCCTAGGTACATGTATTCCCATGTCTTCAACTATTGCATCTTGGTGTACACTATGAAAAGTCCTCACTTTTTCACCTCTTTGAGGGCAATCTCTGTGCATATGATCTCTGCCAGAACCCCAACATTGAATAGATTATTTCCTTCATTTTTCCCCACTATCTTTGTCATTATGGGCTCATTGGGAGTTGGTTGTTCTTGTGCAATATTTTTGAAAAAAGGTGGCTTAGCCCCCTTCTTCCTCTGTTCCACCTTGCTTTTCATCTTGTCTTCCCAAGCCTTTTGGAAAGTCGGTCTTCGTATTTGTTGATCATAAAGATATTTAGTGTGCCTTATAGTTTCCTCCAATGTATTGGGGTCATCATATTGTATATTGTCATTGATAAATGATGCCAGCCCACTCAAGCACCTATGAATTTTAACTTGTTCATCCTTGATGAATGCGACATATTTCAACAGCTCTAAGAATCTTATTTCATACTCATTTGTTGTCATACTCCCAATCTTGAGTTCAAAGAAATCCTTCATTTTCTTGTCATATTATCTCTTGGGTAAGTATTTCTTTTGAAAATACCTCTTTAACTCCCTCCAAGTAACATTATTTTCGTCAATGTGTTGCACTTGCACAAACTGATCCCACCACATTGATTCTTTTCCTTTTAGTTGATATATGAAAATTCTCCCTTCTGCCTGTGCAAACTAGTTATGCAATTGGAAGTAGTTCATCATACCCAACAACCATGTCTTTGCATATTCATCCTTCTTGTGCTCATCTTCAAAGGTAGGAGGCTTGAACTTATTCATTTCTCACTGTAGCTCGTCCACCCTAGTCCTTCTCTTATTCTTTCTGACAGGAGATGGACTTGAGCTACTGTGTGGTTTCCTAAATGAATGCTTTGGTGAGTGAGGTTGATCCCTATCAACACTTCTTGCTTATGTTATTTTCTCATCATGAGACCTATGACTTCTTGACCTACTTGTCTTTGTCTCCTTATCCATTTTATTTTCTATTATGTCCAAGCTTTGCATCGATTTGATATTGAAGTCATCTTGTTTCTCCTTGGATTTCATAAGCCTTTCATTATCAGTTTTATAGCTTTGGAAATCTTTTTGTATTCCCTTTATGTTTTCTACCTATTTTATGCTCTCCTCCTGATTTTGTCCTTCTCTAATTTTTGTTAATTCTACAAAATGTGCAGGCAATAAGATTTTTTAGATGAATTCATGCAAAAACTTCATGAAAAATATGCACCATTTTGTCATAATCCTTTCTTCTGAAGCATTTGAGTGCACTGGCATTCAACATGTATCAATGCACAATGTCAATATTTGACATGTACACCAAGTATCAATATTGCACATGCACCACAAATTTTTTTATGCATAGCCCCAATTTTTAGTGCGCATACTTACACATTCTTATTTTAGGCGCACCATGACCACGCTGTAATTCCAAATTCGACCATTTACCAATTCAAATTTTTCCTTAAGTAGAAACTCGGCCCATGCAAGCTCAGTGATGAAACTAGAGCTCTGATACCATAATGTAATGTACCTCATTGCCAAACAACTTTTGATACCATAATGTAACATTAACCAGCTTACTATTGAACAATACTACTCCAAAATCCAGTGCGCTCAGCCCCATGCTTAGTTGTGCCACACAAATTTCCTCTTTTTACACATCTTAAAACAATGGAAGTAACACAATACATCTGCACGCACAAGAATATTGAGCACACAACTTTACTGCATGTGTAACCATGCTAGCATCACAAGCCAATTTTGTTTTCCTTGTGCGCACGGTCTGCTTCCCTATGCACACAAGCGAATCCAACCTCTTGTGCACATAGAGTATTTCCCTACAAACATAAACATCTAACTTCCCTTTGGAGACTCATGACCATTATAATAAGGTTAAATTAATAGAAAAAACTAACAAAAACTGCCATACTCATGCATGACTACAGATACTCACTATCAACACCACTTACATGTGCAAGCAACATTATACAAAACAACAACAATTACTTATATGCAACATCATACAAGAATTAAACATATATTAAACATAGATAAGTAAGCATAGTAAATGAGACAAGCACATAAAGACATGTATATTTTATGAAAAGTCACCATCTACTCGTAGAACTCAGACGTTCCTCCCAGACATAGATTTTGTTGCTCATATACTTTCAGCAACAGGTCACCCACTAGATGGGGTTTAACTCCACCAGGGAAAAAGGGTTCCTAATTCCAAACTAAGGTTTGATATTCACAAAATTATTCAGTCCAAGGTTCCACTACTGCAACTAGACTACAATTCATCATTCCCCACATGCATGTTGCACCCAAGGAAGTGTGCACCTTGTCTACTCAATCATCCCTCGTCTTCCCCACTTCCCTTCCAGGGTTCAAGCAATAGGTCGGGCATGAAGTCTCAGAGCCCTGCAACTAATGCCCAGCGCACCAAGGAGCAATTCCCAACAAAACTATCACCTGGAGAGAATGCTCATGGGCCTAACAACTTGACTCTTCGACAACAAATTTATCACCTAGAGAGAATTCTCAAGGGCTTGACAACCCTCCTCTTAGACAACAAAACTTAGGTTACAATACCAAAAACCCATTTACAAGATTTTCTTTGCAAATAAGGTAATAGTCATAATTCCTAGATGGTCTGACCCCTTCTGCACCCCAGAAAATGAATGAATCATCCCCCAAAATACACTAAATCCAACAATATATATATTGCATACCTTAAACTGGACATTTGTCACCTTCAGGACTAACTTGAGCCACTTGGTGACTTGTTCCCATCCCTCAGGAACTTAGGATAAATAATTCCATAAATTACTCTTTTCATAAATATTAATAAAATATTCCCTATGACTTAAGTCCCCCTCTTTTTACCTTTTTTGGTGGATTTATCACCCCGTCTCTTTTCTTATGATTTGTCTGCACACAACAATGTGATATTGTTAATAGTTTGAGTCTGATTACATTTTACAAGGATAGGCACACTGACCTATTTGCATACCGGCTCTCTGGCCTCATAACCACACATGCTCTCTGGCCTCAAATACATATACATCCATATGTGTGTGTGTGTGTGTGTGTGTGTCTGGCCTCATAACCACACATGCTCTCTGGCCTCAAATACATATACATCCATATGTGTGTGTGTGTGTGTGTGTGTGTGTGTGTGTGTAACTCAGCTCGATGTGCACTTCCAGGTAATCCCTGCACACTTACTGAAGTGCGTGCAACACTATGAAATGTGTGCAACCTTCCTTTGATGTGCAACCATGCACACTTACCTAGGTGCATGCATCACTATGAAATGTGTGCTCCCTTTCTTTGATAACAATTCTCGTGCACTACTCAAGTGCATGCAAAACCAAAACTTGGTGCCAATGGATCACCAATCTATATGTACACTTACATTTACAATTGGTACCAACAACTCACCCGCCTATATGTACAATTACAAAGGGTTTCAAATTAGGGACATTACATTTTACTATATTCATCCAACATATTTCTTTTATTAAAAACCATAACAGATAAAGATATTTAACTAGACTAAAGACGAGATGATTCATAATCAAATGAAGAATTTTTTTTTTGAAATAAACATTAAATGATTCTAGTAGTTGGGAAATAAAGTGATTTTTTTTCTTTTCTCAACATATATCGGATATTTCATTATTTCCTTAATAGTTGAACTTATTGAAAACCAAAAATTAAACCTATAGAAAATAACTGGGCAGAGAAAACAAACTAATATAATATACTCTACTCATACACTACACTACTATGGCTGAAAATGAACTAGGTAAAATCAAAATGCCAATGTAGCCATTCTATCCAACACATGAAATATGATAGCATCATTCTTCATGGGAAACAAGAAAAGTAAGATTTTGTTGGACATTGGGTTCATCGCTTCCTACGAGTTTTGTTACATGGGTTAACCCCCTCTAGATTTTGTTGGACATTGGGTTCATCGCTTCCTACGAGTTTTGTGACATGGGTTAACCCCCTCTCGTGGATCCTAACTCTAGTGATTGTGACGGAGACTAATGCCTGTAGGTTTTGGTCTAACGACAATTGTATTCCAACAAATGGTATCAGAGTGACATGTCTCGAATTTGAAACTCACTTGGCATGCACTAAGGGGTGATTGTTGGACATTGGGTTCAGTGCTTACCACGAGTTTTGTGACATGGGTTAATCCCCTCTCATGGATCCTAACTCCAATGATTGTGGTGGAGACTAATGCATGTGGTTTTTGGTCTAACGGAAATCATATTCCAACATATTCCTCCAACCAAACTTCAATTCTATCATAAAAATTAAAATGAAAACCATAAAACTATTGGAGGGAATTCAAAATTTATTGGTATACCTGATGAGAAGTATGTACAAATGTTTCATAAATGGTAGTGTGTGGGAGATCCTTAGTGATGAAAACACCAATGATTTTTTAGGTAAGAGAATAAGGATGTAGCATAGCCATTGGTTGGAACCGAAATGCCTCCTCATCCAAATAAGTTTCCTTAGGTTGATGTTCCAGATAACCAGGAGACTGAGAAGAATTACAGTGAATAGAAAATGTAAATTCATAATCCTTCACTATTGTAGAAAATATATTATTAATACTTAAATGGTGTTTATTAATATCATTTCTTCCATCACATTTCTCAACCACAATCTCAATCAGTTGATTATTAGAACAACTACACTCTCCA
Source organism: Picea abies (assembly GCA_900067695.1). NCBI lineage: Eukaryota > Viridiplantae > Streptophyta > Pinopsida > Pinales > Pinaceae > Picea > Picea abies. The sequence goes on along the minus strand of CBVK0102889711.1, from coordinate 7,890 downwards.
TTAATTATAAATACAGTTGAATTTAAAGAAGACATAGTATGAAATATATTTTCTACAACAATTCCTTCTTCCCATGCAAAAGGTTGATAAGGCAGGAAACTAAAAGGTTAATGGGAAAAGATTGCATGTTCTCCATCTCTTACATGTAAACCATTTCCATCTTGTACCTTATTGGAGTCTAGCCATGCAGAATAAAGTTCTAAAATAATCACTTGCATAGGATAGCAATTGAACATATCAGGGTACAAAGAAAAACAAGTGGAAGATGTTAGGTAATGAAATGCCTCTCTATCAAAGGAATAATTTTCAAAGCCAGCCTCTTTGGTGGTCATCTTTTCTTCCATTTCTAAGGTGGTTGTTAAATTTTTGAAAATATGATAGATTTTTTCATCTCTATCCAAAGACTCTTCCTCTGTGATGTTCTCGTTTGATGAGAAAGACAAGGTAAAAGAATGAGAATCAATTATATAACTATTATTTGATCTTGGAGTTCCTCAATATCAATAGGAATTACTTCATGTTGTTTTTCATATATGTCAACCTCATAGATATATGTGTTCAAATTTACAACACAAGAGGTTTTTTCTTTATCAACGGGAAAAACTAGTGAGGGAAGATTATTAGAAGTCACATGTAATTCATCTGAAATTACATGTTCTTCCTAAGCAATGTTACCTAGAGTGAAGAAAGTTCCTATCATATTTGGTTCAACCAAAACATCTGCATCATTAAATTTTGAATATAAATCAGCATGTGAGTAAGAATTAATAAATGATTCAAATTCATCAACCATGGGCTGATCTTGTTGATTGGGAAGAGAAACAAGATGTAAAAACAAATCAACTTTAGGTCCAAAAGGTGCATCCTTTGAAGGAAATCTAAAGTAAATATGGAAATACCTTGTTAAAAAGTATTCCATTGATTCACATTGTGTTGTTTGAAGAGATTCTACATCCGTACACAACTCATAGTTATAATTTTGAAAATAATTTAAGAATTTACTTACAAATTGTTCCCATGTGTGAATAGAGGCGGTTGGTAAGGTCTCACACCAAATTTTAACCTGGCCTTTGAAAGTGAGAGGGAATAACACCCTCATTAATCATTTTAAAAGAAAAACAATTTTAAATCAACAGAAAGACATGTTCATATGAAGAAATTTCACCCTCACCATTAAATTTAATTTTGGACAAGATATTAACTATATTTAAAGGAGTGCTTCATGATACAAAACCAAAAATACATCTCCATATAAGGGTTTGGGAAGAAAACATTAAAAATAAAAAAAGCATTAAAATGAATGGCTCCATGGGGTCATATTGTCATCTTCCCTCCTTCTAGCGCTAGTTGTTGATAGGCAGAAAAATTATTTCGTGCAATAGGGGATCATCACCCAATCAAATCCTCAATTAGGCTTGTTTTCCAACAATTAGATTTCTCTTTCAAAGGAGACTTTTGTTAAAACTTTCCTAAATTATAAATGCAATCATATTGATTATGCAACAAGAAATCCTATAACTAATACATCCTAAATATCTATGAGCATATTGACAATAACTTCAGACATAGAAGGAAGAATGATTACCAAACATAGGAAATAGTTGACTAAATCGGGTAATCGTTAAGCTCAAATACAATATCTTAATCCCTTCAAATAAATAGTTATTTGAATGAATATAAAATGTACTCTATATCCGATTACTTTTATTAAGAAATTATAGAAAACAAGAAATAATTTCCAATCTTCTTAGATGCAAAATGTAAATCAAACACTAACAAGAATGCATTGTGAAATATGCAAATCCACAACAAAAATTTCTCAATATAATTTGGCTTAAAACCAATATTATTTCACTGGTAGAAATACACAACTACTATAGCAAAATTTACATCCATTGAGTCTTTGATCCTTTACTAAAACTTTAAAAAAGGGCCTAGGTTCTAGTCCTAGATTTTCTAACTATAAAAGGTCTTCAAAATTAAAATCTAATTGATAAAAATATACAGTTTGATTACAAATATTCCAACCTTTGCCAAGAATTCCTAATGTTTACAATTCGTGATAACAAGAACTCTACACACCAAACAAAATCCTTCTCTTTCCCCTGAAAAAAATGTACAAGAGAAATTCAAAAGATCCCATACTTCTCCTTCCTCTCAGCTTAATAGAAATATACATGCATAAATTCAAAAGTCTTAGCCTCATGGAAAGAAATTCCAACCCTTGCTTATTGAAAATAGTTGCTTTTATATTCACCTAGGATGACTTCCTTGTTCCTTCCTTCTGTTACACAGTTACAACCAATTATTTTTCCATCCAAGTTTTTGATTCTTCTTTCCCATAATCGCTGGAGAATATCTTTTTGAGAAATTATAGATCATATCATTTTCAGTGAATAGTCTCCAACTCAATAAAAAAAAATCAAATTTGTTATGCATGTGACTCCTCATGTACAAATTAAAATATATAAAACATAATTAAAAAAAACATTATTAAAAACTTAAATGAAATAAATCTAATCAAACAAAATTTCAACGTCAAATCAATTTATAAATATAATTACACAAGACGAATTCAAATATTAAATTTGAGCTATTAAGTTTAACCTTTTCCTCAATTTCTTCCTCAATTTCTTCTTGTAATATTGTTGCTTTTCTTTTGTTTTAATCAAATTCGTGGATCTTTCTATGGATTTTTTTGGGGGGCATTTTTATCATCGATCTAGCCAAAATAACTTTCCCAAAATGTTTATCATATTCCCATCTTTCCAACGAGCTATATTTTCTTAATTTGTCCTTCTAAACCTCGAGATATGACTTTCGGAAGATAACACTCAACCACCATTGATTTTGTTTTCAAAATAAATATGGATTGTTGATATGTGGGTTTATTCCTTATCCCACATGCATTGTGAGAAAGAATAAGGAAGTGTTTATATTTTTTGTGCCTTCCATAATTAATTATATGAAAAGCTACAAGAAGAATGGAATGTTGAGCCCACACTGATGTTTTGTCTACACGTGCATAGATATCTGGGACCCCAAAAATTTGGGACACGTGCATAGATATCTGGGACCCCAAAAATTTAGGACATTCGAGAGAACGAAAAATGTCACAAGCATGAAAAATATGGATGGCTAGATACACGTGCATACATATCTGGGACCCTAAAAATTTGGGACATTCGAGAGAACAAAAAATGTCACAAGCATGAAAAATATGGATGGCTAGATACACGTGCATACATATTTGGGACCCCAAAAATTTGGGACATTCGAGAGAACGAAAAATGTCACAAGCATGAAAAATATGGATGGCTAGATACACGTGCATACATATCTAGGACCCCAAAAATTTGGGACATTCGAGAGAACGAAAAATGTCACAAGCATGAAAAATATGGATGGAGAGAACAAAAAATGTCACAAGCATGAAAAATATGGATGGCTAGATATTTGGATATCCTAAACATTCAGGATCCCTCAAAATCCAAAAATTCAAGGAAAAACATATATGGTTCAAAAACATATCCAATATCATCTCAGACATTCTAGATCTGGATATATCCAAGACCTCCTAAAGATATATCCAAGACTTCCTAAAATTCAGGGAAAAACATATATGGTTCAAAAACATATCCAATATCATCTCAAGGCTTCTAGATCTGGATATATCCAAGACCTCCTAAAAATCTGAGATCCCTAAAAAATATGGAAATTTTAGAAATATGGGATCTCTAAAAATATGGGGAAAAACATATTTGATGTCTCCCTTCATCTGAGGTCATCCAGGCATCCAGGCTCATCCAAGATCATCTAGCATCTAACCCATCCATAGACATCTAGATATGGATATATCCAAGATCCAGGACACCCAAAAGACTCTGGATCCAAATATATCCAAGATCTGGGACACCATCCAACATCCGGGTATGTGGGAGAACCAATAACACTTCAACCAACTTATTCACGAGATCCAGATGCAATGACCTGCCACGTCACCTGCCCGGTCATCAAGATACATCAACTGCCCTATCAGCATGCCAGATCATCTGCCACATCATCTTCCCTATAATCATGAGAGATCACTTTCCATGTGGATCCAGGTAACATGTCATATGCCACGTCACCAAAAACACATCGATATTACAAAACTTCAGAGGGCCATAAATTTGTGTTCCAAACTCAAAATGAGAAAAATTTTATATCGTTAGAAATCTCTCGACGAGTAGAATATGATGGTGACCTCAAAATTGAGAAATGATGAAATTGAGTGAAGCAAAAAATTATGATTTCTAACTCGTCAAGATGAACTAGTGTGTATGTGTGTTTTACATTGGAGTTTGAGTAAGCAAATTATCAACCATAACACATCATAAATGTAATAAAGAAATGAAGTCAAAAGAGAAGAAGATCAAAACTTACATATCCATTCCAACACCAAAACAAACAAAACTAGAGGAAAATGAGAAATACAGAAATAATCATCAAAACAAAATAGTAAACTATACAATCATGTAACCTCAAGTCAAGTCTTAAAAATAAAGTAAAAAAGTAAGTAGTTTCAAAGTTTAATAGGGGCCCCCTTCATTTTGTTAAAAAATAAGGTGGATTTTTTGTGGGCACAAGAAGCTCAAAAAGGAAAAGGGATATTGTTGAAAAAGAAAACCAAGGGGTTCAAGAATGTGAAATCAGTTATAAAGAAATCGAGGTTGATATTATTGTTGGAGTGCCTGGTTGAGTAGAAAAACAGTTAATTGAAAGCATAACAATAGTTGATGAGTTGTCTTCTGACGATCCAAAAGTTTTTGAAGAAGAATCTATTACTTTGCATCATGTTTCGTTTAATCAAAGTTCCAAAAAATTACAAATCAAAATGGTCAACCTAAAGAACAAAAACGTCGTAGAGAAATGGAACTCTAAAATAGACGTTGTAGGGGTAAAACCCTCTAAATTTGTAGAGTTCCATCCAGCCACGAGGGATGCTCAGAAGTATTCCATTAGTTAACAAGAAAAGGAGAATTTAATTCCGAAGAAAAGAAAAAAGGAATTAGAAGATGCTTTTATTCCTAATCCCTTATTTGTTGAATTGATATCTACTCTTAGGCCGATTGATATGTCTAAAGATGCAACTGAATCAAGCTCAAAAATAAAAGGATCTTCAAGTTTACTAACAACCATCAGTAAATATATTCTAGACAACATAAACAAAAGGGTTACTCTAATCCTTGGCGACTAGGAATCAACTAGTTCAACTAGTATTTCTGTGAGGATTCTAAACCTTAAAGAATATCTTCAAAAAGACTTAGAAAATGATGAATATTTCTACAAGGAAGTTGTCATCACTTTTAGTGCTAGAATATATCAATTATGAGTGATGCTCACAGGAGGGAACAAAATCCTCCATCAAAAGTTCGACTCAAACAAAAATATGCATGCTAGTCAAGAAGATTTAAATGTTTAGAAGAAATGATTTCTAATTAATGTGACACCATTAATTAAAAAAGAAGTGACTTATTTTTCAAAATTCTTGATGTAGAAAAGGGGTTGGAGGGTCCACATTTAATAATAGACATTATATTTCTTATAAAGGATTGAATGCAAGAACAATTGGATGCTCTCAAAATTTCATGGGCCAATGAATTTAACAACCTAACTAAATTTTTGCAAGAAGAAGTTGAAAAGTGGTTAATCCACTATGTTAACAAAAATGAAGATCAATAAAATATAATCCATCAGTTAGGTTTTGAATTAAAGGATATTGAGGATGATCTGTTCGATCTCAATATCAAGAACGAGTTAGCAATCACACCATTGTGAGATTATATCGAACAATCGAATGCTTTGGTCTGAATAGTCAATCTTGAGTCTCAAGAAGTATTTACAACTGTCAGGGTACCTCCATCTAAAAAATATATAAAGAAAAATTCATCAAGCAAATGAGGGAGGTTTTTCCAGCATAGTAAGGAGAGTAACCATTTCATTAAGCTTTTAACTTCTTCTATTCCTCTCAGTTAGCAGTCATCAAACCTTTCGTTTTCATAATATGTGAATATCAAAGGTCGATTCCTAACTACATATTCTCTTTTCTTCTAGGTATTTTCATATATTATATGGTTCATGAGAGCCCCATCCTAGTCCATTAAGACGAACACATTTCATTTTCCAGATATTATAAACTCTTTTTAAACCTTTTCATATTTAAGTTCCCAGAGAACTATTCAGGGAACATAGCTAGTGTTTTCTCAGAATTTGAGTTTTAAGCATGAGATTTCAAGTGTGTGTCTATCAAATCCCTTATGAGTTTTAATTGAAATATGTTAATTTATCTGCATATGCGGTCCTTAAATCTCATCTTTCCAAATGATATATCTTACTTTACTTTATGTTATGATGGAAATTATGCATGGTGAGATTCTTCATTTTACGCTTTTACAGTGACCGTGTATAATAGTTACCATTGTGAATATTTATGTTTGAACAAGCATGGTCCTTTCTCAAGAATTATCTGTATTTTTGTATTATATTTATAAAATATGAGTACCACCTCTCTAAAATTAAAGAAGAATTTATCCTTGTAATGTTATCTCCAAGACTTTGAATAGTCTTAAAGATCAACAATGTTATAGCTTTTTGATATACCTAAGTATTTCCAATAATCATACTCAAATGAATATTTCATAGCACCAACTAAGGGGGATAAACATTACCCTTAGTTGTACCACCCAATTTCTTGGTACATAAGACTGATCTCCCTAGGTGTTGTTCTCGATGTACTATTAACAAGAAAATAATTTATAGGTTTATATAAGGCTAGTTCACTATAACGAAAATACCAATTAGTGAATTTTTTAGAAAAAGGTTTTTAGTGTTACAAGATTGCACAAAATTCTCCATAAAAAATTACGAAAAACTCTGCCAATGATAAAACGAGGTTTACTGAATGTGTATTATAACTAAGCATTATGGATGTGTTGAGGGGTCCGAGATCCTTTGACTCAACAGTAGGAACCAAACCCGCCTTAGAGACCCAATTAGACTCTGCAGTGTTTGGTAGGTGGAATGGTTCTCCAGATCTTTCGATCTAGTCGATTTACCGATGGGCTTTACTTGGTGATTGATATGATATCTTTCTGTGAAATTTCCTCCTTCAGGTTAAATGTTTCTCTTTTTGTTTTTTCTGTTACTAGATGAGTCTGATGAAGTAAGGTATGATGGTATAAACCAACTGATAGAGGGAAATATTAACTACTAAAGAATGTTGAGCATGTGATAACCCTTGTGCTCTAGCGTGCAGACAACGATATTCACACCTATTACAAGTCTAGTAATAATACGTTAACTTGTTGGTGTTTCAACACCGACTGAGATACAATTATGGAAAGAAAATATGCATGCAATAAGATAATTGAAAGAAAAATAGTTTCCTTAGCTCTACCATCAATCACATATTAACACAACGATTCGTTTTTCATCATTTAGAACAAAAGAACTGTTAACGTATTGAAAAAGGTAGCTTATCAATAGATTTAGAAACTCTTACTCGTTACAACATCAACTACTGAATTAAAATATGGAAGTAGTTCCTTCTTAATCCAATCACATAACGCCTTTGATGAAAACAAAATTTTGTCTCTGGTTCTAAACATAACTTCTTAATTAAAGTTGCTTAGAAATAGTTCTTTACAATTCTCAAAAAGAGGGTCTTTTCCCAAAACCATCGACCTTTCCCTTTCCCAAAAGGTCGATCCTCCTATTTATAAAGAATCACTATCTTAAAATAGCTACTAAAAGTTTGTGTTAAGTAAAACAAAAGAGTGACATGTGGTGCTTGATCTCTTTGTTCTCTTGAGATCATCTAGTGGTTCTACTAGAGTGGATGATTCTTCT
>CBVK0102889698.1:0-17535 GCA_900067695.1 Picea abies | reverse complement strand
TGTTTTCATGTAAAATTTTATATATGGTTGAACCTATGTATTAAGCTAAATAAAATGCAGTGGGGTCCGTCCAACTTTGAGAGCTAGGTGCCATCCTTCTTCGGTTTGGGCTCGTTAAGTGGGGGATTGTAAAGCCGGTGATGTTTCGATGAAAGTGTAAATTGGCTTAATTGAAATTTTCATCTTAGATTATAATTAAATTTGAAGTTTAGATTATAACCTGGCTTTGAATGGACTCAGATATACAATATTTTTTTTTATTCAAAAAATAATGATCGACTCCTCAAGAGTGGCAATCAAGCATAGTTTATTTTCATAATATTTTATTTTCATAATATTGTTTTTGTTTACAATTGAGACACCCTTTATTCAAATATTCTACCATGGTTGGTGGTTGAACTACCCTATATCCAAATATTTTTAACCATCCAGATATTGTGAGAAAAGGAAAAGAAACCAAGAAATTTTAAATAACTATATAAGATTATTATATATTATAAAAATTTGTAAATTAAATTATTTTGTTTTTTTAATTTTTCAAAAAATTTGATTTAATTTAATTATATTTTTAAATAATATATATTTAATTTATAATTAAAAAAAAATCCATTACTATTTTATAACAATAAGTTGAAAGAATTGGAACCTTTATTACTATTTTATAATTAGTTGAGAAAATGGATATAAATATTTATATGTAGTTTGCAAGCTCTTTTTTAAATATTGATTTTTTATTTTATTTTATAAATTTTCATATATCACTAATGTTGACTATGAGAGCCATTTATGTGATATCTCGCAGTGAATTTATAGTTTTTATTAAAGAGTTTACATCTGTTTCCGTAGGTTATAATGTCCAAACATGCTTTTAGTTAAGAGTAGCACAACAAATAAGAGTGTTGCTATGCCAAATACACTCTCCAAATGCATTTTGTTACTCCATAACTGTGCTATGGATCTACAAATGCATGTTGTTGTTACTGCTCTAAACTTGTCACAGTTTGCAAATGCAAATGTCAAAATTATTTTTCAGAGCTTGCATTACGTTTTTTTATGGATCATGTTTGGTTTTGTTAGCCGCGGGCACCTCCCCCATTTTCTTTCCTTCTACATCCTTTCGTATTCTCGCTCGGCATAGTGTTTTGTATCATTATTGTTCTTCTTTTCTTTAAAGAGGGAATCCATTTCCTCTTCCTGCGGATGGATCCCTTACCTATGGAACTGTTTCCCCTAAATTGAAATGATTCTTTTTTTTTTTAAAACAAAATCAGTGATGCTAAGATTCTGGTGCATATCGAAAGCAGAGGTATCACCCTCTCTAGGAAGCTTTGGCTACCATATCATATGTTAAAGAACATCAATGTCAAAGTCGTTGTAACGTACTCTGATAGAGCAAAATGCCTTAAATGTTCAATGATAAAAAAAGAAAAAGGAAGATTTCTATCATTTTCATCAAATGTTTCCTTCCTGGTCAAATCCAACAGCATCAAAAGTATTTTCACTCCAGAAACTCCTTTATTCCAAGTTTTTAAAATGTTCGTTCGTATAACTAGATATTTTGCATTTTGTAAAATTTTCTCAATCTCATGTAGGTTAAATATCACATAGTTCAAAGTTTGTTATCATTCCTCGGTCACAGGCCATTTAGATACCAAGTCAGGGAAATTGGAGGTTGAATTCCAACAACTATAAAGATGTTATTAATTCTGTTAATTATTGGTGTATACTTATGGTAATTAATGATCTTTTAACAGTAAATCTTGATCTCATGGGTGTGTATTGAGTATATTCTTAGTAGTCCTCCTAAATCAAAAAGACAAAATTATTTTTCATAACTTCTTTATTGTGCATTGAAGATGCTGGAATTAGTTAACATGTTTATTTTTTACATTTACCTAATCACATTATAAAATTACTGTAATAATTAAGAAGGATTAATATCTATGCAAGCCACCTTTATTTAAGAAACACTACCAAATACCCCTTCAACAACCTTCCACTAATGCATGCCTAAACGCTCTCCAAATCACAACCAAGAGTCCCTCCAATGCTCACAATGCATGTCTAGATGCCTTCCAAGCCACAACCAAGCGCACCTCCAATGCTAGCGCTGCAATAACCTATAGGCGTTGATGTGGCTACGCTAGTGTAAGTACACAGAAATTTGTGGTTTGGGACATGGGGTATTGGGGATGAAGTGTGAAATCATTGTTTGATATTGTTTCAACAACAAATTAGGCAGATCTCAGGTACATGGTATATGCTAGCTTAATTACAACTAGCACAACCGCAAACACTTGGATGGTGAGCGCGGAAAGTTTTATGTTGTAAAATTGCCAGCGCAGTAAAAAACGTCAGTAATTATTTTTAATCATTTGAAGCAGCAGTTACTAATATTAAAGCTAGTATTAATAATATGATGGATCATTATTATGTCAATCATATTAATCACCTTTTTCAATGAGGAACTAATATGTTTTGTTGTACAAAATAACAATTAAGAATATTCTGAACATATGCAATAAAGTGCATTAAAAATCTATTTGTCAATAAAATCTCATAAAATCTAACCATTTTCAATAATTATACATCTATCAATTAATTAGAAAAAAATAAAAAAAAAATAATAGTAAATAGTAAAATTGAAAAAATAAAAAAAAAATAATAGTAAATAGTAAAATTGTAGATGTACACTTATCAGCTAATTAGAAAAACCAAAAAACCAAAATAATAGTAAATAATAAATTGTTCAAGCATGCATATATGAAAACAACAATATTGATAATAATATATAAATTAATTTTACCATTAAATGAATTTATTTTTTTGATAATTTAAAATTTTCATGATAGTAAATACTAAAATTGTATATGTACACCTATCAGCTAATTAGATAAAAAAATTAAACAAAATAATAGTAATTAATAAATTGTTGAAACATGCGCAACAACAATATTAAAGAATGACACCAACAATATTAAAGAATTGATAATAATAGATACATTAATTTTACAATTAAATGAATTTATTTTCTTAGATAATTAAAAAATTTCATGATGCTTTACTATACATATTAAAACCTATCTGTGCTCGGAAGGGATCTAAAAAAACGTTATATTTGTTCACGACTGCTCTTCGTCATATCATCTCCAACCCCAAAACGCCATTCCAATCAATTCGTGGGAAGGCGAAGACTTTGGAGACAAAACCATCTTCAAAATCCTGTCATTCTTCCTGAAAAATGCAAATAAGATTGAGATCGTATGTAATCAGCGTTTCTGGTTTTGGTTTTGCTAAGTGAAAGGAGCGATTTTAATTCGAAATCTATTAATCTGGAAGACAGAAAAAGGCAAGAAAAAATTAAGTGTTAGCCTTTTATTGTTTAAAGAAATCCCACTTAAACTATCATGTTATCTATAAAAACTTTTTCCTTATAGCAATATCAGCCTAATATGAATCCCATATGATATACAAAATATTATACATCAATAAATTAAATGCATTACTACAATATGAATACATTAATAAAATAGTGTTATAGTGAACGTAATGTATTTAGTAAAACATGATTAAGGTACTAATAGCACGAACGCCTTAACAGTAAGTTTGTTTGCCATCCCTTCGGACCATATTAAAGTATTAATACATAAACACATTATTAATCAATATATTGATAAAATATTAATATACAAATAAAGTAATACATTATTAAAAAAATACTATATTAATGAATATATTATTAAAGTATTAATACATCAATAAAAACATTATTAAAGTATTAATACTTTAATAAATAAATTATTAAAATATTATTATATCAAATTATGTTCATCACATCACATCATAAGGCATTATCGCATTGCAATGTTGATCAAATTTTCTTCATTAAATTGAGACATTAGGTTTTGTTCGTAACATGACATTGTAAGGTTCTTGTCATCATATTGCAAGGTAGGGTTTTTGTTTAGCACATTATGGGATTGGAATAGATTTGTCACATTTTGAAAGTGTGTTATATTTGTCCCATTGCGACATCATGGAATGGTTGTCTCATTGCAGTGTTGGGTGATGTTTTTCACATTGCAACATAAGGTTTTGTACATAACATTGTGACAATGGCTTATGTTTGTCACATTGTGACATTTGGAAATGTTTATCACATTATGATGTTAGGATATTTCTGTCACATTGCAACGAGCAGTCTATGTTAATCACATTTGGTTGATGATGTTATGTTCTTCACAGAGCAACAATACAAAATGTTCGTGACATTGCGACAATGGGGATATTTTGTTAAATTGTCATGATAGGGCAATGTTCATTGCATTGTGGCATTTGCATATGTTCATCACCTTGCGGCATTAGGAAATGTTTGACACATTATGACATCGAGACCATGTTGATTATGGTTAACCATGTTGGACCATGTTTATTGTGGTTAGCCATGGTTTATTGTTGCATTGCAATGATGATAAGGTTTTTTTCATTAGATTGTGACATGAAGTTTGGTTCGTCACATCACATCATAAGTTTATGGTCATCACATTGCAACATAGAGGTTTTTCTTATCACACTATGGCATTAGAATAGGTTTATTACATTTTGATAGTGGGTTATGTTTGTCACATTGCAATGTCAAGGAATGGTCGTCTCATTGCAATGTTGAGATATGTTTGTCACATTGCGACATTAGGTTGTGTATGTCATATTGGGACAATGGGTTTTGTTTTTCATATTGTGACATTTACAAATATTTATCACATTATGAAATTATGATATTTGTGCCACATTGCGATGAGAAGGCATGTATTTTTCATATTGCAACATTTAAAAATGTTTCTCACGTTATGACATTAAGATATTTGTGTCACATTGTGACGAGGAGGCATATGTTTGTCATATTGTCACATTTCAAAATGTTTCTCACATTATGATGTTAGGATATTTGTTTGACATCACATTGTGACAATAGTAAATTTTCGTCAGTTTGCAATGACGAAGCTATGTTTGTCACATTCTTGAAATAGGGCTAGGTTCATAACATTTCTATCTTACTATGTTTGTCAAAATGTGATGATGAAGACACAACTATGATTGGGGATATTTTCATTGCAAGGCAGGGTTTTTGTTTAGCACATTATGGCTTTGGAATAGTTTTTTCACATTTTGAAAGTGGGTTATATTTGTCACATTGGGACGTCACAGAATGGTCATCTCATCACAATGTTGGGCGATGCTTTTCACATTGAGGTATAATGTTTTGTACATTACATTGTGACAATGGGTTATGTTTGTCACATTGCGGCATTTGGAAATGTTTATCACATTATGATGTTAGGCTATTTATGTCACATTGCAACGAGTAGGATATGTTAATCACATTGGGTTGATGATGTTATATTCTTCACAAAGTGACAATACAAAATGTTCATGGCATTGCCACAATGGGACTATTTTGTTAAATTGTCATGATAGGGAAATATTCGTTGCAATGTGTCATTTGCATTTGCTTGTCACATTGCAATGTTAGGAAATGTTTGAAACATTACGACATCAAGACCATGTTGATTATGGTTAACCATGTTGGAACATGTTTACTGTGGTTAGCCATGGCTTATTGTCACATTGCAATATTGATAAGGTTTTATTTGTTATATTGTGACATCAAGTTTTGTTCGTCACATCACATCATAAGGTTATGATCATCACATTGCAACATAGAGTTTTTTCTTATCACAATATGGCATTAGAATATGTTTATTACATTTTGATATTGGGTTATGTTTGTCACATTGAAACTTCAAGGAATGGTCGTCTCATTGCAATGTTGGGCTATGTTTGTCACATTCTGACATTAGGTTGTTTAGGTCACATTGGAACAATGGGTTATGTTTGTCACATTGTGACATTTACAAATGTTTCTCACATTATGACATTAGGATATTTTTGTTACATTGCGACGAGGAGGAATATGTTTTTCATATTGCGAAATTTCAAAATGTTTCTCACATTATGATGTTAGGATATTTGTTTCACATCACATTGCGACAATAGTAAATTTTCATCACTTTGCGACAACGAATCTATGTTTGTCACATTTTGGAAATAGGGCTAGGTTCATAACATTTCTATGTTACTATGTTTTTCAAAATGTGAGAATGAGGATGAATCTATGATGGGGCTATGTTCATCACATTACGATAGTAGGGCTATCATGGTCACGTTGCAACAATACTATGTTACTCATATTGCAACTTTGACTTTACTTTTCATATTACAACATTGGGTTATGTTTGTCACGTGACAAGGTTGGTTCATGTTCCACACATTATGGAAATAAATTTTTCTCCATGTTTTTGAAGAAAATATAACAAAGTGTTTCAATTGTCACAAAGATAGGAACTTTGAACTCATGTGATATATTACATAGAAAAAAACTTAGAATCATACTTGTTCTAAATACATTCATAAAAAATCATCTTCAACTTTACATATGATGATTTTTAGTTGTTCTAAATAAGTCTCCCACCCATACAAATCTTTCATTAAATTCCACATAGACACACACATATAAAACTTTTATTAAAACCCCTATACTAAAAAGAATAAATTCCACACACTCATTAAATCATATTTTCTAATCATTAAAATAAATGGATGTCTTATAACACCCTTTGTATAATATAACTAATTATGTATATTCATAATAACTAACAGTACAGTTAATTATTATTATTATTTAATAAATATTAATTATTAATGTATCATTTATAATAACAACAAGGTATTAGTAATACTTTATTAATAATATTTGTAATGTCTATAATTTTTATTAAAGGGGTTGTACTTTCTAAGGCTCAAGAGATTGTACTTTCAGGAATTGTAGTGAAAGATGTATCCACAGATAAAAAGAAAGAAGTTAGAGCTTAAAGAGATAATGAATCTACCAATGAAGATGATGATGAATATACAACATAGCAAGAATTGTTCTGAGCCATCCGGCTTAGAGACTCCCAAGTAATATGAATATTAGACAGGGGGAGTCTATGCAATAGTTGTGACAGACCAAAGAACCATCATTCGAGCAGCTTGCAGAGTTTGAGAAGACAGATTTAGAGCAATCAGTTAGCATAAGTAAAGTTTGATAGATTAATCAAGACTTTGTGATAGTATAGTGATAAATGGGTCAACATTATGGACAATTGCGTAAGTAGAGTCTTGGAAAGTGTGGAAAAAGATGGATTCGTAAGAACACTTAGCAGGTTTGGATAGATATATGATAGTGTATGACATAATGGATTCATAGATTGGTTAGGAGAGTGGTTCAAAGAAAAATGAACATTATCATAATGGATGATACTTACATAGGAAATGGCTCGAACAATGCTAATAGATTCCAAATTGAAAGATATGTTTTGGACACATGCAGTGCATACATCAGTTCACATTCAAAAGAGAGTAATGCTCATAAACAACAATGACAAAATTCCCTAGGAACTATGGAAAGGAAGCGCAGGCAACAACCTCTACATCAAGGTAACTCGAGGTAATATTTTATTAATTGAAATTTATGTTGATGATATTGTTTTGGAAGTACTAATGACAGGATAAGATAGAAATTTGTAGAGGATATGCATAATGAATTTGAAATGTTATTACTTGGAGGACTATCCTTCTTTTTGGGTCTTCATATATTTCAAAGAAACCAAGGAATTTTTATTTCTCAAACAAAGTATATCAGAGAAATGCTAAAGAGGTTTGGAATGGAAGATTGCAAACCAGTTACCACTTCTATGTAAACCAGTTGCAAGTTGAGAAAAGATGATTATTCAAATTCTACAGACCAGAGGAAGTACAGGTTAATGATTGGTAGTTTACTATATGTGACAACATCCAGTCCAGATGTAATGCAGGCAGTTGGACAGGTGGCATGATTTCAAGAAGCACCAAAGGAATCACATGTATTAGCAGTGAAGAGAATTTTGAAAGATCTCAAAGGAACATAAGAGTTTGGATTATGGTATCCAAAAGGAAAGGATATATCACGTATTGCCTACACAGATGAAGATTGGGCAGGTTGTATTGATGACGGACGAAGCACCAGTGGAGAAGCATTCTACTTGGGTGAGTGTTTAGTATCATGGCTAAGCAAGAAACAATAATCAATATCTTTATCTACAGCTTAGGTAGAGTATATTGCAACTACATCATGTTTTACATAGGTTCTTTGGATGAAACAAGCTCTGATAGATATACAGGTTGAGTATGATGAGACCATTCTAATCTATTGTGATAATACAAGCCCCATGAGTATCTCAAAGAACCCCGTAATGCAATCCAATATGAAGCACATTCCAATCAAGTATCACTTTATATGGGAGAAGGTTGCATAAAAGAACATCAAAGTTGAGTATCTGGGAAGAAAACAACAAGTGGTAGACATATTTACAAAACCACTTCCACGGGAAACCTTTGAATATATTCACCAGAGACTAGGAGTGATTTGTACTCCAAAATGAACACTTTTGAATGCTTATCTCATATGTATTATATGTACACGAGGAAGCACCTTAAATAGGACAAAGGGGGAGAGATTTATCATCTATGCAAAAGGTAAATGCCTAGATAGAGAGCATAGAGGCATGTTTCCAAGGGGAACGATTGTCACAAGGGAAGAATGAGTGATATGACTTTAGAGTGATACCCTTTATCGAAGGGGGAGATATTATTCATATCAAGGGACAGAGAGTAATCAGAGGATTATAAACACAAAGAAAAATCAAAGGCATGTAGACAAGGGGAGCAGCCCCAAGGATAGTTCAGTTAGAGAGAGCATCCCCAAAGGGAGATACCCTTTGCCATTGATGTCAAAGGGGGAGAGATAGAAACATTGATAAAGAGTATAAGCATGAATGTTATCATGATTAAGTCTTTCCATCAATGTTGGTGTTGCCATCAATGCCAAAGGGGGAGATTGTCAAACAGTTGGCTTAGGTTGATAGATAGTTGGTATGGATTGTTGGTTTTCATTGATTTCAACTATTGGAGAGTGATATTATAGATCAATGTCAACCCTTAGTGATTAATGTCAACGCTTGGAGAAAGTATAGTAGCGAATTCTAGTAGCACAATGGATTGGATAATGGAACCAAGTTTGTTTGATGTAAAGATGACTCATTATTTTCTTGTCATGGTTGATAATAAGTACAAATGTGTGAACTCCAAACTGGTCCCCTTATGGTGAAAGCCCTCATGGGAAGTTGCTTTGTGGATTGAGTTATCCTAGAAGTATGGTTAGAGACCCCATGCTTATTTCTAGAATAATGAGATGAAGGTAAGTGAATTTTTTAGTGAAAATATCCTATATGTATAGGGCTTGTCATGCCATTTTTGGTGGTATGTGGAACATCACATAACTCCTCATGGTTAGAGAGTTATGACCATGAGAAGTTGGAGAACATAGGTTTGGGTAATGGTCCCAAGTTTGTTTGATGGATAACGGTATGAGTTTTGATATATTTTGATACAGGAGCATCGCTCACTAATCAAGCGAGCCAGCGCATGGAGCAAAGAAAAGACAGATGGACAGCACCAACACATGCATTTTTGAGTTACCTTGGAGTTGTTGTGCCGCCATTTAAATGAAGGCATTCATAGCAGAGCGCACTTGTATTATATTATATAAAGGAAGGCATTTAATAGTCCTTAATGCTGTTAGATAGGAATTAACTGTAGATTAGACAGTTTTGTTTACAAGAGGGAAAACAGAATATAGGCACCCTCCTTTGTATCATTGTATTATTAGAATTCGAAGATATTCAGAGCAGCAGATTAGCATTCAGGAGCAAGGAGAGAGCAAAGAAGAGAACTGGTGAAGAATCCCCATGTACAAATATTGAATTAATAGGAAAGCTTTGATTCAATTCCATGGCTATGCTTATTCTGTGTGTGTTGTTGATATTATGCTGTTGCATACTTGCTTCTTGTTATGTATTTGTTGTATATGTTGTATATGTAATTTCATGGCAGATTAGAAATCTGGGAGAGAGACGAGAATAAGTTTCAATTGTTTCTCTATTTGAGCCAGGAGATTCCTTCATAGAGTGCAGTCGAATTCCTCCACATAGAGTGCGTTGAGGGGGCTCTACAGTTAAACTCTTATTCTCCTCTACCGGAATTGTGTTGGGTTGTTCGAACCATGCAGGTGAAGTGCCAGTTGGATAGAAGTCTCAGACGCGAGACTGAGGAAAAGGAGACAGGACTGCTATTGTCCGGTGGACATAGAGTCTGGCTGAGTTCAACCCTTGGGAGTGGTTGAAGGTTGAGCGTAAGAAGCTTATGCATAATTCTTTGAAGAATCAGAGTTGGTGAAGCTCAGGAGGAATAGTCCCTTGTGATTTCCGGGAAAAAGGACCAGGAGAAGTTTGAGCAGGAAAAGCTTCGGAGCGAAGGACTCTTCAAGAGGAAGAGAATCGACGACTTGAAATCGCTGTGAAGAATCGCGAGTTCCCGTCAATCGTTAGATCTAAGAGGAGTTGCGAGGGAGGCAACCCATAGGTATATAAAGGATCGAGCCATCGCATATTGGCGTTCGGCGGTTGACGAGGTGAAGCGCATACTTGTTGAAATCGCGAGTTGCGATTTCCCGAGTCAATGGGAGCCGTCGATTAGAACAGCGACATGTGGCGCCAGATCCTAGGAATCAGAGAATTGGGGTTCGACGTTCGGGGTTTCCCGACCTCAGGAAAGCTTGCATCATGGATTCACGATCCGCGAAATCCCGAGGTGACGTAGCCACGTGGGTCCCTAGGAGCGAGTGGAGCCAGGTGGCACAGGATCGGGAAATCGACACCTCGGGGCTCGGGGTTTGGAAAGGCATGCTGTTGACATCGCGAGTGGCGATATCCTGACCCATTGACCGTTGACCATCGACATTCAGGGTTTGAATTTTGATTGCATGAGAATAGTGTTGCGAGTCTCGCGATATCACGAGACCCAATTTCTCGAGATAGTTTCCGGGAGATCATCAGCGTATCTTGTGGGTGATAGGAAGTCCCGATACAGGATCAAAAGAGTAATATAGCTCTTTGGGCCACGGTATAGAAGGTCCTAGTGAGAGCAGCTGTTCGCCGAGGGGAAGTTTGCGTCAGAGTGGTATCAGAGCGGGATTAAGTTCTCTTTGTTCAGGTAGCAGGGAGGAAGAAAGAATTTCATAATGCCGCCAAGGAGAGAAAGGCAGTCGTTTGATAGAGAAGACAGAGACGTGCGAAGAAGGGGTAGACCAGCAAGTAACCCAGAGATGGAGTGTCAAATACGAGATCTCAGGGCGAGACTCGAGGAGATGGAGACCACCCAAAGGCGTGGAGTTGGCGCAGGAGAATTCAGCGATTCTGAAGTGGTAGAAGAAGTTGGACATGATGAAGGAGAGGTCTCAGCCAAAGATTCTTCGATCGAGAGGTTGATCAGAGCCATTTCGAGGATGAGCTCAAAGACCAAGATGGACATTCCCGTCTATGAGGGGAGTCTAGATGTTGAAGAGTTGTTGGATTGGATTCGAGCACTCGACACCTACTTCGATTACAAAGATATCGAAGAGGACAAGAAGATAAGACATGCTGTCACTAAGTTGAAAGGACATGCAGCCTTATGGTGGGATGAGTTGCAGACTGATAGGCGCTGCAAAGGAAAACAGAAAATCAAGAGCTGGGATAGGATGATCACTAAGATGAAAGTGAAATTCATCCCCAGAGACTACCAGATCACTCTATTCAGGTGCATGCAGAACCTGAGACAGAAGATGATGACGGTAAAGTGATGACGAGAAGGTGGCGAGATACCTGAATGGATTGAGGTACGATATTCAGGACAAACTAAGCATGGTTACCATCCGAACAGTTGAGGATGCATACCATATGGCTTTAAAAGCCAAGGAGAAGCTGAGCCGCAAGCAAGGACAGTGAGGGCGAGGTATGAGCCAGCCCCATGGCAAAGCAGTTGCCCCAGAAAGAACACAAAAGCCCAAGGAGGATTGGAAGAAGCCTAAGGGTAAAGCTGAAGGAGGTGGAACCTCACAGCAGAAGCAGCAATATGCTAAGCCGAGGAGACAACAGACTGATCAACAGGGAGATTATGCTGATGTGAATGCATTTCCTTGTACTCGAGGTAGAGGAAGAGGCTGTGGAGGAGTTATCACATGTTTTACGTGTGGTAAGGATGGACACAAAGCCATTGACTGTCCAGACAGGAGAATGGACAGAGGAAAAGCTCACGTCGCAGAGGCACAGAGGCGTGGCATGGAGGATGAGGACACTGGAAGTGGGAAGTCACTGACAGTGCACAAAGTTCTCTTGAAACCTGAGAAAAAGGTGGAGGACACAGCTCAAAGATGCAGACTGTTTAGGACCACGTGAAAGACAAAGGGTTGGAAATGCAAGGTCATCGTGGATATCGGAAGCACTGATAATCTCGTTTCGACCGAGATGGTGGAAAAGTTGGAGCTGAAGACAAACAGACACCCGAGTCCATATAAAGTGTCATGGTTACAGAAGGGACACCAGGTATGTGTTACGAGACAATGCTTGGTTGAGTTTAAAATGGGTGAATATAGGGATAAAATTCTGTACGATGTCATTCCCATGGATGTCTGTCATGTATTATTGGGTATACCATGGCAGTTTGATAGAAATGTTATTCATGATAGGAGGATGAACACATATACCTTGGAGAAGGATGGGAAGACACACACATTGCTGCCGATAAAAGATAAGGAGGTGAAGCCAGAAATTAGCAGCACAATACTTCTCATGAGTGGGAAAGAGCTTCTCATGGAGATGGACAAGAATGAAGATCCACAATTCTTTGTTGTCAGGAAACTGAGAATCGTCCTGACAAGCACAAGAGTGGATGACTTGCCAGAAGAGATTCAGGAACTGCTCGGAGAGTTTGTTGATATCATTGTGGACAAATTACCTCGTTCATTTCCATCGGTGCAGAGTGTGAGTCACCATATTGACCTCATACCAAGAGCAAGCTTACCAAACAAGGCAGCATACAGATTGACACCTTGGGAGAATGAGGAGGTCAAGAGGTAGGTACAGGATCTGCTTGACAAAGGACTGGTGAGGGAGAGTCTGAGTCCATGTGTTGTTCTGACAGTACTGAGTCCGAAGAAGGATGGAGGTTGGAGGATGTGTACAGACTCCAGGGAAATAAATAAGATCACCATCAGGTACAGGTTTCCACTGTCGAGAATGGATGACTTGATGGATTGCCTAAGAGGAGCAAATTATTTTTCGAAGATTGATCTCAAGAGCGGATATCATCAGATCCGAATGAGAGAAGGAGATGAATGGAAGACAACATTCAAGACAAATAAGGGTTTGTACGAATGGCTGGTCATGCCATTTGGCTTAACAAATGCGCCAAGCACATTCATGAGGCTGATGAATGACGTCCTGTGGGAATTCATTGGCAAATTTGTGGTCGTATATCTGGACGACATACTGATATTCAGCAAGACCAAGGCTGAGCATTTGAGACATTTGACCATTTTAATGAGGAGGCTACAGCAGGAGAAGTTGCTGATAAATTTGAAGAAATGTTCCTTCATGCAGACATAACTAATTTATTTGGGTTTTGTAATTTCGGCAAATGAATTGAAGATGGATCCTGAAAAGGTAGAAGTGATCAGGAATTGGCCATCACCGAGGAACGTTTTTGAGGTAAGAAGCTTCCATGGTTTGGCTAGTTTCTACAGGAAATTCATTCGGAATTTTAGTGGAATTAGCGCCGCAATGATGGACACTGTGAAGAAGCGGCATAAAGTTTTTCATTGGACAGCAGAGGCTGAGAAAAGCTTCAATCTGTTGAAGCATAAGATAACAGAGCAACCAATTCTGGTGTTGCCTGATTTTCAAAAGACCTTCCAGGTGAAGTGTGATGCCAGTGGATATGCTGTTGGAGGGGTCTTGAGGCAGGATGACAGACCTGTAGCATATTTTAGCGAGAAATTGGATGATGTGAAACTGAAATACTCTACGTATGACAAAGATTTCTATGCCATCATATAGGCATTGAAAAAGTGGAGGCATTACTTAATACCCAAAGAATTCGTGTTGTACAGTGATAATCACTCATTGTAGTTTGTAAGTCAGCAGGAGAAGCTGAATCAAAAGCATGTGAAATGGTTGGAGTACATGCAGAATTTTACATTCGTGATAAAGCACATTTTGGGGACTGCTAACAAAGTGGCTGACGCTTTGAACAAAAAATGTTTATTGCTGCAGGAATTCAAGGTCAAGACATTGGGTTTTGAAAACCTGAAGGATATGTATGCAGGTGATGCAGATTTTGGGGAAGCGTACGAAGCAGCTGAGAACCCAGTTCTCAGAGATCGAAGCCCGTGGATGGATTTTATGATCTAGGAGGGATTGTTATTTCGGGGCAATCAATTATGCATTCCAGATTTCTCTATGAGAGAGAATTTGGTGAGGGAGAAGCACAGCGGAGGCTTAGCAGGTCATTTCAGGCATGAAAAAACATTCACCAAGCTGAGCGAGTCGTATTTTTGGCCAGGTATGCGTGCAGATGTAAAGAGGTTTGTTGACAGGTGTCGGATTTGTCAACATGCTAAGGGTCGAAAATAGAACACAGGTTTTTACTAGGCATTGCCTATACTCGAGAGACCATGGGAGGAAATTAGTATGGATTTTGTTTTGGGATTGTCGAGAACACAATGAGGAGTGGATTCCATCTTTGTGGTGGTGGATAGGTTCTCGAAAATGGCACATTTTATTCCGTGTCATAAGACCAGCGATGCCACACACATCGCGAACTTATTTTTCAAAGAAATTGTCAAATTGCATGGATTGTCGAGAAGCATAGTCTCGGATCGGGACACAAAGTTCATAGGTCATTTTTGGAGGAACCTATGGAAGAAGCTGGGTACTAATTTGGCTTTTAGCTCAGCATACCATCCGCAGACAGATGGACAGATGGAAGTGGTCAATATAAGCCTGGGAGACTTATTGAGGAGCCTGGTGATGGAACATCACAACAGCTAGGACCAGATATTACCGCAAGAAGAATTTGCGTACAACGATTCGGTGAATCAGAGTACAGGTAAGATCCCATTTCAAATTTTGTATGGGACACAGTCGAGAGGAGTTTCTGAGCTCAGGGAGTCAGAACAGGCTGAAACTAGCAGTGCGAGAGCTGAAGAGTTTGTTGAGGCGATGCAGGAACTTCACGCGGAGGTGAAGCAACGACTACAGAAGTTGAATCAGGAGTATAAGCGCAGAGATGATCAGAGGAAAAGACAACTTCAATTTGAAGTTGGAGACATGGTTCTAGTGCACTTGAGGAAGGAAAGGTTTCCAAGGGGAACATACAATAAACTCAAGATGAAAAAGATCAGGCCATGCAAAGTCCTGAGGAAGTTTGGGCAAAATGCATATGAAATCGAGTTGCCAGAGGGCATCGGGATATCTCCGATTTTCAACGTTTCAGATTTATACCCATACAGGGCCAAGGATGCAAAAACTAGAACTGATGAACCAGTGGTCCAGTGGCAGAAACAATTGCCAGTTGCAGAGAAGCCTTAGATGGAGTGTATACTGGACAAGCGGGGGGGAAGGAAGACCAGGAGAAAGCAATATTTTGAATACCTAGTGAAATGGAAGAATCACCCAGTGGAGGATGCCAGCAGGGAAACAAAGGCAATCATACAGAAACATGGGCACACTGTACAGGAGCTCATGGACAGATGGACAGGAGCCCATGAATATTTTCAAGCCAAGGAGTATGATGTAGGATCATCTCTCACTCATCAAGCGTGCCAGTGCGTGGAGCAAAGAAAAGACAGCTGGACAGCGCCAACACATGCATTTTTGAGTTACCTTGGAGTTGTTGCGACGCCATTTAAATGAAAGCATTCATAGCAGAGCGCACTTGTATTGTATTATAGATAGGAAGGCATTTAATAGTCTTTAATGTTGTTAGATAGGAATTAACTATAGATTAGACAGTTTTGTTTTCAAGAGGGAAAACGGAATATAGGCACCCTCCTTTGTATCATTGTATTATTAGAATTCGAAGATATTCAGAGCAACAGATTAGCATTCAGGAGCAAGGAGAGAGCAAAGTAGAGAACTGGTGAAGAATCCCCATGTACAGATATTGAATTAATAGGAAAGCTTTGATTCAATTCCATGGATGTGATTATTCTTTGTGTGTTGTTGATATTATGTTGTTGCATACTTGCTTCTTGTTATGCCTTCATTGTATATGCTGTATATGTAATTTCATGGCAAATTAGAAATCTGGGAGAGAGGCGAGAATAAGTTTCAATTGTTTCTCTGTTTGAGCCAGGAGATTCCTGCATAGAGTGCAGTCTAATTCCTCCGCATAGAGTGTGTTTAGGGGGCTCTACAGTTAAACTCTTATTCTCCTCTACCAGAATTGTGTTGGGTTGTTCGAACTGTGCAGGTGAAGTGCCAGTTGGATAGAAGTCTCAGACGCGAGCTTGAGGAAAAGGAGACAGGACTGGTATTGTCAGGTGGACATAAAGTCTGGCTAAGTTCAACCCTTGGGAGTGGTTAAAGGTCGACCGTAAGCAGCTTACGTAGAAGTCTTTGAAGAATCAGAGTTGGTGAAGCTCAGGAGGAATAGTCCCTTGTGATTTCCAGGAAAAAGGACTAGGAGAAGTTTGAGTAGGAAAAGCTTCGGAGCGAAGGAGTCTTCAAGAGGAAGAGAATCGACGACTTGAAATCGCTGTGAAGAATCGCGAGTTCCCGTCGACCGTTAGATCTAAGAGGAGTTGCGAGGGAGTTAACCCGTAGGCATACAAAGGATCGAGCCATCGCATATCGGTGTTCGGCGGTTGACGAGGTGAAGCGCATACTCGTTGAAATCGCGAGTCATGATTTCCCGAGTCAACGGGAGCCGTCGATCAGAACAGGGACACGTGGTGCCAGATCCTAGGGATCATAGAATCGGGGTTCGACGTTCAGGGTTTCCCGACCTCAGGGAAGCTTGCATCATGGATTCACGATCTGTGAAATCCTGAGGTGACGTAGCCGCGTGGGTCCCCAGGAGCGAGTGGAGCCAGGTGGCATAGGATCGGGAAATCGGCACCTCGGGGCTCGGGGTTTGGAAAGGCATGATGTTGACATCGCGAGTGGCGATATCCCAACCCATTGACCGTTGACCATCGACATTCGGGGTTCGGAGCTTGATTGCACGAGAATAGTGCTGTGAGTCTCGCAATATCGCAAGACCCAATTTCCTGAGATGGTTGCCGGAAGATCATCAGCGTATCTTGTGGGTGATAGGAAGTCCTGATACGGGATCGAAAGAGTAATACATCTCTTCGGGCCACGGTATAGAAGGTCCTGGTGAGAGAGGTTGTTCGTCGAGGGGCAACTTGCGTCATATTTTCTGGTAATACTATTCGATATGGATAGTACATGTCATTCCATTTCTGTTTTATGTGGAACGTCACATAACTCCTCATGGTTTGAGATTTATGGCCTTACG
>CBVK0102889697.1:0-12995 GCA_900067695.1 Picea abies | reverse complement strand
TCCTCATGGTTTGAGATTTATGGCCTTACGAAGTTGGAGGACCCTCATATGTCATCTAGAAGCCCCAAAAGGTCAAAGTAGTGAAAGTGGTTTAAGAGATTTTAGAAGGTAAGTAATAAAGTGAAGTGATGAGTGTACTATAATTCAAAGTGAATAAAAAATAAATTATTTAAATAATAAATTTAATGGAGAGATTAGAAGTGGGTTAACCTTAAAATAAGGAAAGTGGACAAAGTGACCTAGAAGATGTTTTTAAGGAAGCAACTTGGAGATTATAAATAACAGGAAAGGTTCTCTCATTTTTGACACACTTGAGAATATTGAATACCTATAGGTGTATGAGGTAACCAAAGGACATCTAAGATGAATTTCTGAGGGAAGGTGAAGAAAAGAGGGCCAGAATTCAAGGAAGGATAAATTCTTTTGATGATGCTTTCTAAGGTATGTTATTTACAGGTCATCTCACCATTTTTGCAATAGAATTTTTTTCTAGAATGAATCAGATCGTGAAATTTCTATGCCATTGAGGAAACATATCCAAGTATCTGTGATAAAAATTTTAGCGTGTGGGTCATTTTATTTTTGGAGTTACACTCCGTGGAAAATAGGGTTTGTGGCTAGTCCTGAAACTAGTCAAAAAAAAGGTGTTTCAAGTAAAAACGTCATAAATTCTTCATAACAGATCCAAATTAAGTAAGATAAAATGTGTTGGTTAGAGTACAGCATTTAGTATTATGTGTAAAATACTCAGATCAATTCAACAAATATTCTGTGTGGGGAACCCTGTACAATGTCTCTCTCTAGCATAAGCCAGAATTCAACAAGGTATGCCATTTTTTCTATAACTCCTTTTCTGAGGGGTTCCAAGTAGTGACACCTAGAGGAATTGCATAAAACACACTAAAGAGAATTGTGTAGAAGATTCATATCTTTATTCATTACAGGTACAAAGTTATGATTATTTCAAGTTAGGGTTGTTGACTAATCCAAAACTAGGCATGTGAGACTAAAGAAAAGTTTGATGAAAATGGTAGTCTCTTATTGTTAAAGTTAAGGAAGGTTTGCAGGAATGTGATCAGATGAAGCAGGTCTTTTACAGAGTTACAAATCAGATTTGGATGATGAAATTAATGAGACCATTTGGTTGAGGTACATGTTGGGTATATGATTGAGACAAGTAGTTGATGAGTCGACACATACATGAGGAGTAGAGCTGATGATGTTGGTACATATTTATGATTCATAGTTGATGAGTAGTTGATAAATGATTGGTAAATACTTGGTACATGGTTGGAGACACTTTTTAGTAGTATTGTTAACACAATGTTTATGGATGATGTAGCATACTTGTATTATTAGAAGTACGTATTTGATATTTGTGATGATTATGAGTTTTTGTGTTATAATTGGTTGATGCACATATTTGAGAGTTTTCTTGGTGATTGATATTTGTGATTAGATTTGATTTGATTGAGAAAATTGATGAGACAGGTTGTTGTAATAGTTTGTTTGGACAAGTTGTTGTGACAGGTTGTTGTGATAGGTTATTTGTACAGGTTTGGTGCATGGTTGATGCACTTGTTCATGGTATAGGTTGAGGTACAGGTTGGTGCATGGCTTATGCACTTGTTTATGGTACAGGTTGATTACAGGTTGGTTGGTACAGGTTGGTGCATGGTTGATGCACTTCTTTATGGTACAGGTTGATTACAGGTTGATGTACAGGTTGACGCATGGTTGATGCATGATTCAGGTTATTTGTACAAGTTGTTTGGTATAGGTTGATTGGTACATGTTTACAAAAGTATATCTCACAGTGATAGTGTGGCAGTGGTTCCATCATTCTATGTATACGTCATGACGATTGGATGGGGCAAGGATAGGTGGTTGTAGCCACCTTCCAGTTGTAGTTGGAGAACATAGAGGGTTGTAGCCTCATTCTGGTTGTAGCCAGAGAATTGGGGAGTTGGAGCTTCCCTCAGGTTGTAGACTAAGAAACTAGGGGGTTGGAGCCTCCTTCCAGTTGCAGCTGGAAAACAAAGGAATTTGGTGCTTTTAATGAATGTAATTATTCAACACATATAAGAAAAAGAATTATGTGGTTTTCTACCTCTTTGGGTTTCCACGTAAAAAATTGGTGTATTCTGTATGTGTATAATTGTTCATTTGTTCATTTCTTATTTACTCTGTAGTTATTGGATGATAATGCTACATTGATATAACACTTGGATTATATGGTTTAAAAGGATTAAATTGCACCATTATTGATTCACCCCCCCCTCTCAGTAATCCAACAATTGACAGTTGGTATTTGAGTTTGCATGATTACCAGGGAAAAGCTGAGTCATGGTGAAGGCGATCTTGTTGAAGAGAATCCATTTACTGGATTGAGAAAGAGAACTTCTCAAAGTGAGAAGATGGCATCGGAAAAGGGAATTTATCATGGTCAGAAAGAATTTTGAAAGACTTTCTTCACCATGTCGGAGATGATGAAGGTTTTGTATGAGGATTACTTGGAACGCAAGAGACGAAATCTAGGTGAATATTCAAAGGTAAAAAGTGACGAAGGAGAGGATCCTCCTCAAACTCCTCCTTCACCTCCTTCTTATCCATTAAGATCTTCTTCTTCAAGTTCAAGTTCTAAATACACTACAAGAAAACATGTCCATAAACATAAATAAGAAATGTGTAATATACCTCAAAAACTGTCTGAAAAAAAATAAAATGTTTGTATAAATATCCTTGCATAGTTCGAGATTCAAGCAAGTAAGATTTCTGTTATAAAGCTTGAGTCTGAAAGTTTGCAAGAGTACTTACTGTCGTCGACTGTCATTACCATTCAACTTAAATTTTTTTGATCGACGATAAGTGTTTACTCCTCATTTCAATGTTTACTTCAATTCATGTAATTATAATTACTTTCCTATCTGTTTGTACCTATAACCATTACCACAATCTTAACAACACAAATGACTTTGGGACTTTATGGCCAAATCCTTACGTGTTATACCCTACAAATAACCCATTACCATATGTTTACAATACAAACGACTTTGGGGGTCGATGGCCTTGGCCTCATGCGTTAGTCCATACACATAATCACACGATGAAAACGCCCAAACAGACTTCAGTAAAAGTAGAGTATTAGTCTATACTCCTCTGCAAAAAGTTCAAATATAAATAGACCCCTATAGTTTTGTTTTTTTAATATTCGGATACAGGATAGTGGTTAGGTAAAGCCTTCTGGTTAAACTCAGAGTATGAATATTTCATAATCCTCCGATCATATTCAAATTCACCTGCACCATATTAGTATAAATTTAGCTAGTTTAAAGTAGAGTATTAGTTTAAATTTAGTTGACCATGACTCCATTGGCAGCCCCTGAAAATCAGGGATTTAGAATATGATCCCCACTCATGGAGTCATGGTCAGCTAAATTTAACATGGTTGTTCCATTTGTCCTCCTACAATCAATATAAACTATTATGTTTCCATACAAGTGTCTTAGTCAAATAGTTAGTTGGGTCAAATCAGTTCTCTACCCAACAGTCAAAATAATTAATTACAATTACCAAATTCGAAATTCAGAATTGCCATAAATGGCAAAAAATTTCCAAATTCGAATTTACTAAAAACAGAATAAATTTCCAGCAATTTTAAATTTCAAAAATATTTTATTTTTGGAGATGTCACATCCTTTCCCCCTTCAGTAAAACACTGTCCTAAGTGTTCGTTTCTTACCTGGAACAGGATTGGATGAGATTTCTGCAAATCTCCCTCCAACTCCCAAGTGGACTCCTCAGGTCTAAAGTGCTTCCATTGCACCTTTACCTGAGCGATGGTTGTGTTTCGAAGTGCTATTTCTCTCCGGTCCAGAATGTGCAAGGGTTCCACCTCGAACTCGCCTTCGGGTTCCACCTACACCAAGTTCCGATCAATCCTATGAGTAGGGTCATGAATATACTTTTTCAGCAACAAAACATGAAATACATTATGAATTCTTAGATTAGTTGGAAGTGCAAGTTGATATGCTATGGGTCCAATTCGAGCTAGTATCTCGAAGGGCCCACAAAACCTGGGTTCCATCTTGGCACAATTCCCTAACTTCAATGAGCTCTTTCGAGCTTTGACCTTCAATTAAACATGGTCTCCTACTTGAAATTCCAAGTGTCTTATTTTCTGATATGCATAGCTCTTTTGTCTGTCCTGTGCTTCTTTCAAGTTCTATTGTACCTTTCTTACCATGTTCTCCATTTCTTGGAGCATCTCTGGTCCAACCATGATTCTATCAGTCGGGTTATCCCAAATAATTGCAGTCGTACACTTTTTGCCATACAGTATTTCAAAAGGTCTCAACTTAGCCAAAGTTCGGTACCCACTGTTATATGAAAATTCTACTAAGTGCAGGTAGTCTTCCCACTTGCTTGGTTTTGTTCTTACATACATGCGAAGCATATCCTCTATGATTTGGTTTGTCTTTTCGGTCTGTCCATCCGTTTGTGGATGATATCTTGTACTGAAATTCAAGTTAGTGTTTATCCCTGCAAACAATTCCTTCCAAAAAGTGGATGTAAATTTTACGTCTCTATCTGAAATCACCATTTTAGGAATACTGTGCAGTCTAAAAATTTCTTTCATGAATATTTCAGTAATGTTTATATCTTTAAAAGTAAACTTTATAGGAATAAAGTGTGCAGACTTACTGAGTTTATCGATTACAACCATGATAGAATCATTTTGTTTTTGAGTTTTAGGAAAACCTGTTATAAATTCCAGTGATATAGTCTCCCATTTCCATTCTGGTACCGGTAATGGTTGGAATAGGCCGGTTGGATGTTGGTGCTTGGTCTTAACCCGCTGACAATCTTGGCACCTAGCCAAGTAGTCTGTTGTTTCACCCTTCATACTAGGCCAGAAAAATAGTTTTCTGAGGGCTGTTATTGTTTTCTGGCAACCTGGATGGCCAAAATACAGTTTCTTATGCACTTTGTCCCAAATTGTTGATTTCAATTATGTTGAATCTGGTATGTAAATTTTGTTTTAAAGTCGTAATAGTCCTTTCTTGTCCATGCTTAGATCTGGTTTGTTAGAGTTGGCGGTACAATTTTGTAATTATGTCATTATCTTAGTGTAATTTCTGTCGTTAATACCTGTCGTCCTTATTCTTTGTTTCAAATCACTTTCTGCCTTACTGATGTTTATCTCAAATAACCCATGGACTCTTCTGCTTAAAGTGTCTGCTACTTTATTTTCCTTACCCTTGATATGTCTGACCTGGAAGTCAAATTCTCTCAAGAAGGCTAGCCACCTTGCTTGTCTTGCATTAAGATCTGGTTGGTTAAATAGATATTTCACCTTTCTATTATCTGTTAATAGTAGGAATTTTCTGCCCATTATATAGTGTCGCAACATTTTTAAGGCATGTATTACTGTTGCGAATTATAAGTCATGAGTGACATAATTTCACTCGTGTTCTTTTAATTTTCGGGACTCATAACAAATCATGTGCCCTTCATGAGTTAGGATGCCACCTAGTCCCTCTTTACTTGCACCAACACAAACTATGAAGTCTTTATCTGGGTCTGCTACCTTCAAAATGGGTTCCTATGTCAATAATTCTTTCAGCTTGTTAAAGTTGTCTTGACACTTTTGCGACCAGTTAAACTTGGTTCTTTATTTTGTAGTGACGTGATAGGGTAGGTAATCTTCAAAAACCCTTCTATAAATTTTTGATAATATCTAGTGATTCCCATGAATGACAGGATATCTTCCACATCCTTAGGTACTGGCCATTCCATAATGACTTTTATCTTTTCTGGTTCTACAACAATACCTTCTAAGGAAGTGACATGTCCTAAATATTTTATTTCCTTTTGATAAAAGTCACATTTGTCGAATTTTGCGTATATTTTGTGTTTCCTTAATGTTTGCAGAACTATTCTTAAGTTTTCATCATGTTCCTCCTATGTTTTAGAATAGACCAGAATATCATCGATAAATACTACTATGAACTTGTGTAAGTACTGACTAAAAATGTTGTTCATCAAACACATAAATGTGCTTGGTGTGTTAGTGAGTTCGAAATGTATGACTACAAACTCGTAGTGTCCATATCTTGTTCGAAAAGTTGTTTTGTTTATGTCCTTGTCCTTTATCCTAACTTGATGATAATTGGATCATAAATCCAATTTTGAAAAGATCTTGGCCCCACCAACTTGATCGAATAGATCATTTATCCTTGGTAAGGGGTATTTGTTCTTAATGGTCATTTTGTTTAGTTGTCTATAATTGATACATAGTCTTAGAGTACTGTCTTTCTTTTTCACAAAGAGGATTGGTGCCCCCCATGGTGAAACACTCGGGCTTATATACTCTTTGTCCAACAATTCCTGTAATTGGATTTTTAATTCTGTCAGTTCTAGTAGACTCATTTGGTAAGGTGCTTTTGATATAGGGACTGAACTGGGTAGTAGGTCTATGGAGAAGTCTATTTCCCTTCTAGGAGGTAATTCTGGTATCTCATACACAAACATGTCTCTAAATTCACATAGGACAACAAAGTCTTCTAACTTTATCTTATCTTCTTTTTCTAATAGATTCATCACTTGGATGGCATAAAATTGACATCCCTTTCTAATACATTTCTTGAGTTGCATTGTTGAAACATGTCTGACTGATACAAGTTTCGGTATGCCTTGGGCTATTATAACAGTGCCAAAATCATCTTTATAGCTAAGTATATTTGTATAATAGTCTAGTGCTTCTTTCTATTGTTCCAACCAATCCATCTCGATAATCATATCATAAGATCCTAGTGGTAAGATTTTCAGATTGGTCCTTATATTTTGACCACCTAAGTTGAACTCAAAATCAGAAATAAAGTCATCTACTTTCCTTTTAGTACCTGTTTCTAGTTGTACCAGCCATGATTTTGCGTGCTTCAGTTTCTTAAGTTTATTCAACTCTACTATATCAGGAGTAATATAACTTAACGTAGCTCCAGGCTCAATTAAAATAGAAATTCTAGTGTCATTGATTTTACCTTCGATTTCTACCACCAAGGAATGGTGGTCAGCTTGTCGACCATCTATGGCTACATTTATCTGATGTAGGCTTCTGCCCATGTCTCCCACTGTCGAGGCTTCCTGCAGATTATGAATAGAAATTATGTTTGTTGAATTTAAATGTGGACAGTTCCTCCTTAGATGAGGCTCTCCACACTCCCAACACTTTAATGGCTCGTGGGAGTTGTCCCCAAACTTCTTTGTTCCCAGGTTTACCAGTTTACCACTACCTTGCGTATTTGGATGATTGGAGTGAAAATCCTTCCTTGGGAAACTTTTTGTTGCATTCTGATAAGGAGCTGGCTGGTATCCCCTCTTTCGCTAGTTCATTCGATCTTTCTTTTTATCCTTCCCAGTCTTGGGAAACTCTACCCACTGTTTATACTGGTCATAGCACATTTGTGCTTTCCTAGATACCTCACTCAAGGATTTGGGGTTGTCAAACTCAATTATGTCCCGGTAGGCCTGTGGTAAACAACTTAAGAATCACTGAATTTTTACCTTATCCTCCTGGATGTATGGTACGAACCTTAGTAGTTCCATAAATTTATTTATAAGGTCCTCCATCGTCAACTGCTCGAGTCGTAACTCGTAAAATTATTTTGTCTTCCTTTCATAATAGCTTTCAGAAAGGTATTGTTTCTTGAAATACTTCTTAAAGTCAAACCATTCCAACTGTTTCTCCTTTATGCCCTTGGCCAATTTTAGGTCCTTCCACCAAATGTTGGCCTTCCCCTTCAGATTATAGATGGCCATTATGACCTTCCTATTGCTGGAATAGTTGTAGATCTAGAAGTATTTTTTGATGTCCAACAACCATGCCTCAGCTTCTTCTCCTGTCCTGGATTCTCCATCAAAGGTAGCTAGTTTAATCTTTTTAAATTCTCCTTCAAGGTGGTCTACTTGTTTTCTTTTTCTGTCTAGTATAGTTTTGTCTTCAACTGAAGGTGTCCCTTCAGACGAACTGTCTCCTTTTTCTGTTTTTGGTCTAGAATCCTTGGAGGCCCTTCTGCTGACTTCTTCATCATGGTTATCATCTTTTGGGATTTTCTTGGTTACTATACTATGCAGCAGGACTTCATTTATCTCTTGTTGTTCCTGCTGTGCTTTTTTCAATTTTTCATTGTCGCCCTTGAAAACCTGCAATTCAACAATAAGATTCCTCATTGTTTCCAACACCTCTGTGGGTGAACTTCCATCATTGTTCTATCTTGGATCTCCAGGAGGTCCTTGCTGCGGATCTCCTTCCATCCTGATTTTTGCATCCTCCTGAGCTACCATAATTTACAAAAACAGAAAGGGATTTATGTTTGTAACCATAAGATTTATTAGTTTTACATAAATTGGAAAAAATACTAAGCAGCTAATGTGGCCCTATTCAGGCTGAGTGTTGCATCTTTTGCTCTGATACCATATGTAATGTACCCCAAAAACTGTCTGAAAAAAAAAATTTGTTTATATAAATATCCTTGAATAGTTCGAGATTCAAGAAAGTAAGATTTATGTTATAAATCTTGAGTCTAAAATTTTCCAAGAGTCCTTATTGTCATCGACTGTAATTACCATTCAACTTAAAGTTTTTTGATCAACGATAATTGTTTACTCCTCATTTCAATGTTTATTTCAATTCCTGTAATTATAATTACTTTCCTATTTGTTTTTAACTATAACCATTACCACAGTCTTAACAACACAAATGAATTTGGGACTTTATGGCTAAATCCTTACACGTTAGACCCTACAAATAACCCATTACCATATGTTTACAATACAAATGACTTTGGGGGTTGATGGCCTTGGACTCATGTGTTAGTCCATACACATAATCACACCATGAAAACAACCAAATAGACATAGGTAAAAGTAGAGTATTAGTCTATACTCCTCTGCGAAAAGTTTAAATATAAACAGACCCGTATAGTTTTTTTTTTTAAATATTCAAATACAGGATAGTGGTTAGGGAATGCCTTCTGGTTAAACTCATAGTATGAATATTTCATAATCCTCCGATCATATTCAAATTCACCAACACTGTTGGATTACAAGTACTGGGTCTCACGCTTATTCCATATGCCCATTAGCTGTGACCACGGGCCTAATCAAAATGCCTTTCACATTTCGACATTTCAACATCTCAGCAAGTTGCAATCCCCAAAATGGAGCCAAATCAATGGTTCCCAAAACTTCATAATCTGATCCCTTCTTTTCTTAATCGAACGGCTGGCGAGATTTCAACGTTTTTCCCTTCAAGTCATCGTGACTCCAACATTATAAAATTCATGATCAAAAAATTCTTGAAGTGATCAGACGGTTCACATAACCCACTGAGATGGAGGGATGACAGGATCTCAGAGTTTCTCCTTTCAGGTTTTCAATACTCACAATAGTCCCTTTCAGCATTTTGGAGTTCAAGACTTCATGATGGTGGAGTTTCTTCTTGCTATGTAAAACCCCGAAATAGAAAGTTTCGATGTGACGTAAACCTATTGACATCACATGTGGATTGACACATATCGAATAGCTGCCATGCGTCACTCTAATTCGT
Source organism: Picea abies (assembly GCA_900067695.1). NCBI lineage: Eukaryota > Viridiplantae > Streptophyta > Pinopsida > Pinales > Pinaceae > Picea > Picea abies. The sequence goes on along the minus strand of CBVK0102889697.1, from coordinate 3,385 downwards.
GACTTACATGTGCTTGAAATGTTGAATCAGATTGACACTTGTCATGGCGTGATTGTGCCATGTGTTCTTAGCTGACGTGGTTAGTTGATGTGTCTATTTCGGGATTTCGAGATTCTCTACTTCAAAGGTTAAAGTTCCTTTGATCTTTGGTTTCCTGGTCTACAAAACTCCAAAATGGAGTCTTTGACATGCTCTTATCTTTCACATTTCGCGATTTCATCATTCTTATCGTGAGTGTCCTTGACACCTCCAACTCCTGGTATCTGAAACTCCGAAATGGTGATTAAGTCATGGTTTCGCATTTCCCAATTTTATCATTCTTGTCGTGAGTGTCCTTGACACCTCCAACTCTTGGTATCCAAAAATTTGAAATGGTGATTAAGTCGCGGTTTCGCATTTCACGATTTTATCATTCTTGTCATGAGTTTCCTTGACACCTCCAACTCCCGGTATCCAAAACTAGGAAATGGCGATTAAGTCATGGTTTCACATTTCACGATTTTATCATTCTTGTCATGAGTGTTCTTGAAACCTCCAACTCCCAGTATCCAAAACTTTGAAATGGAGATTAAGTCATGGTTTCGGTACCATTGATTAAGGGTAACCCGTTTTGTGATGGAAAAATCTATTGTTGGAAGTAAAACACTGCATGGGATGTTCATTTGTTTCAATTCCGAACGAGATATGTAATACTAGTTTTAAAAGAATTACAGGGTTTCCCTTCTGCCTACTTGTAATCGCAAATTTGTTATTTTATTGGTTTAATATACTAGCGCCATATTGGCTACTTCCTCAAAAGGATTTTGAAAAAGGGACTAGTGCCATATTGCTTTTATGTGTATCTTGTTTATAAATGACTCCAGATCGCATGATGGTATATGAATTCAATTTGCACTTACTATATTTGTGTTAAAGACTTTTCTTTTGAACTTTTAGGTGATTGTGTTGTTATTTACACAGTTAGGAATTTACTCAGTGGTATGTTTTAAGATTTGGGATGTCCCTTCTTCCTTGGGCCTTCGTGCCTCTCGCAGTTCTGGTAATTAAACTGTGTTAATTCGATTCACTCCAATAATTTTCCAATATTTCAACCTATAACTTTTCATTAAACACTGGTTGATATAAAGATGTGTAAATGTTGTAGATGGTCTATAATAATTCTTGNATGTGTAAATGTTGTAGATGGTCTATAATAATTCTTGGTATTCGCAAGGTCACTTCCGTACTTTAATTATACATATATATATATTAGACACTTACGATTAGGGCTATCTCCTAAAAACAAATCATGATTGTTCAGTTGGTACATGGAAGAAATCTTAGTTAATTACTCTACTGCGGTACGTGCCTTTATATATCAGAAATGTCCATACATATATATGTATATCTATACACTATACAGTTTTCAATTTTCATTCAATATGTAGGTAAACTCAAATCTGCATCACAATTTACTTGTGGGGTTTTCAACTACGACACTTTATCTTACTGTAGTAGTAATCCAAACCATAGCACAAATCTTCTTTAAGAATTGACTAGTCATATCCTTCCAGCTAGTATACTTTCGAGAACTAGTATTCATAACAGTAATGAGATGCAACAAAGATAATCCATTCCGAACTAGTAGAGAGACATTCTAGCAATTCCTAAGTTTGCACTAGGATGCATTCGATCTTTCATCCTTAATATTATTTCTAACAGATACATTCTATCAAGTATGTAACCATTTAACATTCAACCAGAGAAGGGACAAAAGTAACATATCTGAAATAATACGCTGAAAGACAAAAAGAACAACCATGTTCAACCCAAACGTAGAACAGGGCAACAAAACTACTTTCCCGATTCACCCCCTAGTTTGACCATGAATCCATGAGGGTGAACCTGGAAAATCTTCTCTTCATATATGTCCTACAGCTCCAACAGTTTTTCCCTTGGCTCACACTCAAGAAGTGTTCATAACAGCAAGTAAATCAAAAGTCTCATTTCCCAGCATACTTGGCAGCGTCTTGCCACCTCTTATATGGTATTTATCATTTGCCTAGGTCTCTTCCCTCGCTTGGGAATTTTCGCAGCTTTCTAAATCCCTGATTTTCAGGGGCTGCCAATGGCCAAATCACTGATTTTCCACTTGTACTAATTATACTAGAGGTAGTTCTAACATGTTCCCCACTCATGCAGTCATGGTCAACTAAATCTAACATGGTTGTTCCATTTGTCCTCCTGCGATCAATATAAAATATTATGTTTCCACACAAGCTTTTTAGTCAAATAGTTAGTTGGGTCAAATTAGGTCTCTGCCCAACAGTCAAAATATTTAATTACAATTACCAAATTCGAAATTCAGGATTTCCATAAATGGAAAAAAATTTCCAATTTCGAATTTACTAAAAACAGAATAAATTTTCGACAATTTTAAATTTCAAAAATATTTTATTTTGGGGGATGTCACAAAATATATTTACTTAATTTTGATGTAATATTTGAATTACCTATGTATGATGGTGAAGTCAATGCAGAGTGTCTTGATAATTGGGTTAGACAGATGGAGGTTTATTACAGTGTGCAACAAATCAAGGATGAGGCAACTCAGATTAAGTTGGCATCTCTTAGAGTTGCAGGCACAACACTCATCTGGTGGAAAAGCAAGTTGGAAAATAGCACAGAAGAAGTGGGTAATGTATTTCCATCATGGAAAGTTTTTGTTTCTTCACTTATAAAGCAATTCTATCCTTTGGGTTCTAAAGAGAAAGCTTTAATTGAATGGAAAGCTCTTAAACTAAGAAAAGGACAAACAGTGCAAGAATACACAGATGGATTTCGTAAAATGGAATTGGTGTGAGATATTCATTTACATACCCAAAAAACTCTTATGAAGTATATAAGAGGTTTAATTACAAATATTTGAAACACTATATTCATGTTTGGACCTACTAATCTTGATGAGGTTTTTTTTCAATCCACATACATTAATGCAGGGAAAAGGGGGGTTGGTGTATCAGGGGAATTGTCTTCAAGAAAGGAGGACAAAAGGAAGTGGAATGGGAAGAAATAAAATTCAGTGGAAAGAAAGGAAGAGAAGCCCTCTTGCAAGCACTATAAGAAAGAGGGGCATGAGGAGGACCATTGTTGGAAATTGTTTCCCGAGAAGAGACCAAAGTGGTTCAAAGAAAGAAAAGGGAGGCAAAAACTTCCAGCAGCAACATGACCAATACACTTGGGATTGGATTCAGGTGATGAATCTAAAGTCTCATTGGTTGGTTTGGAATGTAAAATTGGTGAATGATTTGATTCTAGAAGTAATTTTTTACACATAAGAGTCATTATGAGGCATACTAAGGTCGACACGTTGATAGATAATGGATCTCAATATGTGGACAAGTTG
>CBVK0102889688.1:0-12722 GCA_900067695.1 Picea abies | reverse complement strand
CATATTGGTTGTAGACACTTGAGTCCTACAACCCCCCCTGCCTCTACCTCAGGTGAGTCTTCATCTGCTTCACAAGTGTTTTCGAAAGGCAGTTAGTTAGGGTTTTGTTGGTGCGTTGTTGAAGCGTTGAACCCTGGGTCTACCCTTGTGCCAACACTCAATTAGAGTTTTATCGTGATTTGAAACTTGCCTCCTTAAGTCATTCTGGGGGCATAAAATCCAATCTGAGCAACATAATGGATTTATGTAAGCTCCTGGATGTCTGTTTGGCCAAGGCCCACATGAACAAGCTACCCAAAATCACCCGACACAATCTTCTTCAAAATTGACCACTTGTTTAGCAATTGAGTTGTGCCTCACTAAGCAAAACCCTAGTTCCTGAGATCCTCCAATAAATAATTTTCCATGGAATGAAATGATAGTGGAGAGGTCTCCCTAACTACAACTCGATGCCCCGATTCCAATGCAACCAATGGTTCATCAATCCGATGCATTATTAGAGTTTATCGTGAGTTTCAACTTGCCTCCTCAAGCCACTCACAGGTATGTTGGTAACTTGGTCTGGGGGCATAAAATCCAAAATGAGCAGCATAAAAAAGTTTCGTGAGCCCCCACACATTGTTTTGGCCAGGGCCCATGCGACCATTCTATCCACAATTTCCTGGCACCATGTTCTTCAAAATCGATCACTTGTTCAGAAATTGGATTGTTCTTCACTGGGAAAAACCCTAGTTCATGAGATACTCCAACAAATGATTTTTTCAGAAACATAATGATAGAGGAGCCCCCCCCCTAGTTGTAACCCAGTGCCTCAATTCTAATGCAACTGATGGTTTGTTAATATGAGGCATGATTATATTTTTATTACGAGTTGTAACTCGCTCGTCAAGCCATTTACGGACATGTTGGCAATTTGGTCTGGGGGATTAAAATCCAAACCGAGGGGGATAAAAAGGTTTTTTAAGCTATTGCACATGTTTATGGCCAAGTCCTATTTGACTACACTACCCATAATCTCCCAACACAATGTTCTTCAAAATCAACCACTTGTTGAGAAATTGCACTGTGCCTCACTAAGCAAAACCCTAGCTCTTGATATCCTCCAACAAATTTTTTTCCGAGAAATGTATCAAAAGTGGAGGGGTCCCCTAGCTAAAACTTGGTGCCCTGAGTCCATTTCAACCAATGGTTCATCCATCTAAGGAACAATTATAATTTCATTGCGAGTTGCAACTCGCCTCCTCAAGCCATTTAGGGACATGTTGGAAACTTGGTATGGGGGCATAAAATATAAACTGAATGACATAATTGCGTTCCATAAGCTCCCACAATTTTGTTTTTCCAAGGACCACATGACCATGCTACCCATAATCACCAAGCACATTGTTCTTCAAAATCGACCATTTGTTAAGAAATTGCATTGTGCCTCATTAATAAAAACCCTAGTTCTTGAGATCATGTAACAAATTCTTTTTCAAGCAAAAAAATGAAAGTACAAGGTTCGCCCCTAGGTGTAACCTAATGCCCCAATTCCAATGCAACTGATGGTTCATCCATCCAAGCACTGCTTAGATTTTTATCATGAGTTTCAACTCCCCTCCTCAATCCATTCAGGGACATGTTGGAAATTTGGTTCAGGGCATAATGTCCAAACCGAGCAATATAAATGAGTTATCTAAGCTCCCACACATCTATTTGGCCAATTCCCACATGACTACACTACCCACAATTCCCCAGAATAATGTTCTTCAAAATCGAGCACTTGTTCATAAATTGCATTGTGCCTCATTGAGCAAAACCCTAGTTCCATAGATCCTCCAACAAGCACTTTTCATGGCTCGTCTAACCCAGTGCTCTGATTCTAATGCAATCAATGGTTCATCCATCCAAGCCCCAATTATTGTTTTATAGTGAGTTTCAACTCACCTCCTCAAACCATTCAAGGACATTTAGTGCAAGGAAAGGAATGGAAAGGAAAGGATGAGGTCAATATGTCTAGGTCCAGGTCACGGTCTAGCTCTAGGACTAGACCTTGACCATGACCTAGACCTAGAACTAGACCTAGACATAGAACTAGTTATATACTTTCCTAGACCTAGACCTAGACCAAAACTTAGACCATGACCTACACCTGGACCTAGACAAGGAAAGAGAAGACAAGGCAAGGCAAGGCTAGAAATGGAGCATAAAATCTAAACTAAGCGATTGTTGATTTTTGAATCGATTAAGATCGAAAAAACAACCTCATGAGGATATGAATTCCCTTGTGTTTTTATAGAGTTGACACTCCTCTTTGGATAAAAAATATATCTTGAATATCTTGGATTGCAGAGAATGCTAGACAACAAACCCCAAAATATCGTTTCTTATTTTAATATTGAAATGATTCTTAATAACTTGATTTGATCTTTATGTGCAACAAGAAGTCTTCTAATGTAGAAATATTGAAGGAAGGCTTCAATATCGGAATATATTTGTGCTCAATATCATACATACAACCTTTAATTCACATACAAATAGTGGATGCATCGATATATTCTGTAAAGAAAAATGAAGAAATAGTTTTGATCATCTCCAAGAACTTTAAAAGAGTTCTGCATTTAATAGTGAATGAATTTGATAGACAAACTCCAAAAATCTCACACTCAGAAATACCAAGATCTAAGAAATCATTAGAGAAATGCCCCAAAATAGTTCTCTGTGGAGTTTATTCATGAAAGATATTCAACAATACAAAAAATCTATTTAGCAGTCAAATACATGTATGTAAATACTCCATGATCATATAAGAAAATTCTTGGAATATTACAAGAGAAACACTCAAGAACTCAACCTTATGTTCAGTTTAGAAATATGAACAAAAAGCCTTGAGAAATTGGTTTAGAAGAAGAAGAAGAAGAATGGAGAATATGAAGATATATTTTTGATGATTAGATTCTTGGCTGCATGTTGATGGATGAACCCTTATGTTCTGATCTTCTTCTTTGATAATGCAACCTTCTCTCACTCTTTGATGAAGCCCTTTCTTTCCTTTTAAAATTGGTTCTTCTAACTTCTTGAGTAGTTAGGGATTTTTCTTTCTTGGAAAAATAACTTTAATTAATGCCTCAATAAAGTATCGTTAATTAATTTACATCATTGACATCCACATATTGAACTAGGCCTTTTCTTTCTTTCATAAAATCTTTTAAATGAACTTTTATTTTGAAAATTTTAATTAACTTCCCTTTTAAAGAGATGACTGTGTTTTAATTTTCTTCATAAGATATTTAACTTTAAATCCATGTAAATCATTTCAAATGTGATATTCATCATCTTATATTTTCAACGAGTCCTCTTGGGCACAATTTTGATTCCTGTATCTCAAGATATGAGATCATGAAGTTGCGGTGTCAAGTAGATTTATCAGCACACCATAAAAATATTACTAATTGTTCTTTCAATTTATGTGAAACATATTTCCAATTTCATCCCTTGAAACTTTTTCCATCATTTTCCTAGTTGAATTACCTTTCCATAAAGGTATATTTTTCCCAGATCCAACTCTCATATCTCAAGTTATGGCCCTCAGAACATCAAGACTTAGCAATTGTCGATTAGTTTTCTTGGGGAAATCTGGTCCCTTGATTTCAATTTCACCCTCCTCCTTTAAAAATTTTGTTGTTTGTTTGAAATTACAAATCCCACATGCATGGGAGTTTTAGATATTTTATGGTATATATTGAAAGGTTGATTATGATTTCAATGTGAAACATGAAGAGGCTATGCAGATTAAGACATTCAACCCCTTTGGAGAATTATTAAAATAAATAAATATTTTAATTACCAATCATCCTCCAACATGTTCCTAGTCATCATCTAGTCAACGATGAGTAAACAATCCACATGTCATTGTGTGATAGGTCACCAAAAACTACGACATGTCACCATCCAATTGGTTGCCACATGTCATGGTTTCATTTGTCACCACGTTTCATCCTCCAATGGTTAACAAAGCTGCCATGTATCACCAGTAGTTAGTTTCCATGTGTCACCGGTGCTTGGATTCCAAGTGTCACCATTGCTTGGCTTCCAAGTGTCACCATTGCTTGGCTTCCATGTGTAGTGAGTTTCATTAGTTAATGATAAATAAAGTTAGGATAAATGGTTAAGGGGATAAGTGGATGAGAGGTGAGGTAAATTGGAGAGGGTAATGTAGGGGGAGGGGGAAATGAGGGTGGTAGAGGGATAAGGTGAGGTAGGATGACGTAGGGTGGGGGGAATATGAGTATGGAAGGTTGGGTTGGGGAGTGAAGGAGGTGAGGGAGTCCATGAACCCACAGTGGTGTGGAGAGAATGTAGGGGAGATATAATGAATGGAGTGAGGAAACATAGTGGTGGGTTGAGGGGGGGTATGGAGTACGAACCCGATAATATGATGAACCCATGTTGTTAAATGAGGGAGGAGAGATAAGGAGGGGTAAGGAAAAAAGGGAAATAATACTAAGTGTTAAGAATATAAGAGAGGGGATTGAGATATGACAAGAATGGAGAATTTTGAAAACATTTCTATGTATGGATAATATAAGAGAGGGGAAATGGTAGAGTGGATGGAAATGGGAGAGTGGACAATTTTGAAAATATTCTAAGTATGGAGAAGAGATGAGATGTAGTATAGGAGAGGATATTAAAAAAAAATTATAAGTGTGGGAATGATTTGTACCAAGAGATGATCCAAGAAATGAATGGTTCCATAATGGTTCCAAGAGATGAAAATGGTTTCAAAAATTTGGACATGGTTCCAATACATGACATGGTTCCAAGAATTGAATGTGGTTTCAAAAAATTGGTCATAGTTCCAAAAAAATTAGATTTGTTCCACATGGAAGAAGCGCTTTTTTTTCCTGTTTTATTAAAACCTGGATATCTTGAGCATACAAACTCAGATTTTGAATCCAAAAAATGTGTGATGAAGCCTATACTAAGGGATACACAATGAACTCTTAATCGTTCAAATTTTTTCTTTTTTTGAAGTCAATTTTGTTTATTATTCCAAGAGCAGGAAAATAGAGGTGAGCAATTTTTTATCAACATATGGCTCCAACTATGGGATAATACCCCCTTTGGGTTGATGAGAACACAAAAATATGAATACCAACTATCTTCTCCATTGGGTTATGGAGTCATCTTTGAAATGGATTCTTGTAATTCTTCCTTCATGGAGTTATCTTCAAATATTGTCTCCACTTATCAACTTCCTTATTACGAAAAACTTGAACTGAAGAAACAAACTATATACAAACAAGATCTACCTACCCTACATTACTTGAAGGGAAGGGACACTTTCAAGTGTAGGTATGATTCCAATTATACCATTCAAGCATCCAACTGATGAGCTATACAATTGTGGAGCATATTGATTCTTGTACCAATGAGTCAGGGGAACTCTCAATGTGTACTAAAGAAAAACTGAACTAGATGCACTCAAAATATGATTTCATTGTTTGGCCAACAATGCTTTGGAACCATGATTTAGTATAATTAATTCTTGGTTTCTCAATAATGATAATTGTTTTGGTTGAATGAGAAGTTTCATGTTTGAAAATATTTTCATCTTTCTCCTTGTCTTCAACCAATTCCAAGATTCTTGACTCATTAGCAATGTCCTGAAAACATTATTCCTTTACGCAATGGAAATATTTCTCATAATTGTTCTCAATATTATTTTCTTCCACCAATTCTTCTTTCTGCCAATGTTCTTGTGTATTTTCATCATCAGTTGCAAGGTTGAAATCTTCTTGTGCATTTAGTGGAGACTCCTCAATTTTATTCTCAAATTTGTTGCTTGAAAGATATTCATATGGAGTATATAAAAGGATGAAATATTCATTATCTTGCATCCATATGGGAGAGGGTGAGTGGGAAAATTTTTCAACAAATAAAGTTTCTAACATGTCCCAACTGGTAATGGTTCTAGACAGCAATGGATGGAATCACTCAAGAGAATTCCCAAGCAATGTTTTTAAAAATAATCAACATGTAAGATTGTCTTCAGCGAGATTGAAAATATCACATGTACATTTGAATCTAAACAAATGTTTCTTTGCATCCTCCAAAGTATTACCAAATAATGTAGAAATTTTTTCCATAGGAATATTGGGCATCTAAAAATCTAATTCCGATAGATTTAAAGGGCCTCTATGTAGTCACCTTCTTCTTTGGGTACTTGTTCCTTTTGTTTATTCTTGTGATGTCATTGATGGGATTGGTGGAGAAGGTAAAGGAACATCACAACATGAACGCAATTCTTCATAGGAGTCATAATATATATCTTCTTGAGATTTTTGAATCTTTCTAATGGAATTGCCAGGGATTTTAAGAGTTATTTCAATGGAATCGCCATGGATTTCATTCTCTTGAAAATTTTATTGTTCTTGGATCTTTTTGAGGTCATTCAAAAACTTTTGGATAATATTTTTATAAACCCCATGCATATACAACAAATAACAATATTCTTGAATCTTATTTTTGAAAATTTGAATTGTAGAGACTTTGGTCCTTCATTCAAATCTGAAACAAAGCCTCAAATATATTAAAAATAAATGGCTCCCCAGTATGGTCGCAAAAAATGTTGATGTTTAAATCTGCTTAGATCACAAAAGCAACTTCACGAGGATATGAATCCCCCTGCATTTTTATAGAGGTGGTATTCCTCTTTGGCTAAAATATATATATTGGATATCTTGGATTGGGGAGAATTCTAGACATTAAACCCCAAAATATTATTTCTTATTTTAATATTGAAATGGTTCTTAATAACCTTATATGATGTTTATGTGCAACAAGAAGTCTTTTAATTATAGAAATATTGAAGGAAGGCTTAAATATCATAATAAATTTGTGCTCAACATCATATATACAAATTTTAAATCACACACAAATAGTGGATGCATCAATATATTCTCACAAGAAAAATTAATAAATAGTTTTTATCATCTCAAATAACTTTGAAAGAGTTTTGCATTTAATATTTAAAGAATTTGATAGGAAAACTCCAAAAATATCACACTCAAAAATCCCAAGATCCGAGAAATCATTAGAGAAATGCCTCGAAATAGTTCTCTATGGAGTTTTAGTCATGAAATATATTCAACAATACAAAAAATCTATTTAGTATTCAAATACATCTGTAAATACTCGATGATCATATAAGAAAAGTCTTGGAATATTACAAGAGAAACACTCAAGAACTCATCCTTATAATCAGTTTAGAAATATGAAAAAAAAGGTTGTTGGAGCTTTTTGGGCTGACCCGAGTTCAACTTTAGGTTTCCAACAAAACCCTGCAAACCATCATCCCTTTTGAAGACCAGAAGGCAACATTGTGCACATAGTGCACAATGTGGTCTCACCCAAGATGGATTATGGGTGATTGCAAGACCCAGATGTTTGCAGTCTTGGAAGGGAGCTTATGTGGGGATGAGAGACATTATTTTTACCTAAAACAAAATCATATTTATTATTCTATTACATCAATATATCTTAGATATAACATTCAATAATCAATTGCTTTCATTTAGGGTTTATTCTGCAGTAATTATCCTGGTTACTCTATTGTGCGCTGCATTTTACTACTGACATATTAATCCATTCATCATAACTAAACATTTTCAAGAAATAACTAAGAATTCCATACATAGACACAAACTTTACCGTGGTTCACCCCCCTGGGCTACGTCCGCAAATATTTGGTTGTCTTGGCTCTTTTATTATTCTACATCAAGGTTACAATGTTGTCTGCATTACATTTCTTTCTCCCACCTGGATGTCCTATGGAATAACCCTTATAGGTTGCATACTTAAGCTCAAAGGCTGAAAAGATCAAAATAGACTCCACATCCCATGACCTAGGACCTTACCCTCTATTACAATGCTTGATCTAGTATATCTCTATTATTCACAATCCTCTGTCTCTCTGTCTCTTTTACTATCTCTTGTCTATCTTCCTCTTTTCCACTATCTCACAACAATATATTTATATTAAAAAAAGGGGTTGAATACCCGTTAAAAAATTGACCAAAAACCTAACCCACTAACCCTAGGTGGATTAGATTTTTCCACTTTCTAACTCCCTGATTGCGATTGGTCCAAAATCCAACTATTTTCCTCATTGATCTACATCTTTCTTCCTTCCTTTGTCTTTCCCGGTTTCATGGCGTTGTTTTTCTAGGTTTTCTGGTGCGAGCTCCTTCTTTGGTCCATTACGTAACTTCCTTCATTAATTACCATTACTTTCCATAATCTTCTATTTGCATCCCTATATTTATCAACCTTTCCTCGAATTTTATTTCAAAATGGCCTGCACCAACAAAAGCCTTGAGAAATTGGTGTAGAAGAAGAAGAATGGAGAAGATGGAGATCTATTTTTGCTGATTAGAGGCTTAGCTTCATGTTGATGGTTGAACCCTTGTATTCCGATCTTCCATTCTAATAATGCAACCTTCTCTCACTCTTTGATGAAGCCCTTTCTTGCCTTTTAAAACTGGTTCTTCTAACTTCTTGAGTAGTTAGGGATTTTTATTTCTTGGAAAAATCACTTGAATTAATGCCTCAATAAAGTATCATAATTAATTTACATCATTGACATCTACATATTGAAGTGGGAATTTTTTGTCTTTCATAAAATCTTTTAAATAAACTTGTATTTTGAAAATTTTAATTAACTACTGTTTTAAAGAGAGGACCGTGTTTTAATTTTCTGGACAAGATTTTTAAATTTTCAGCCATGTAAATCAGTTCATATGTTGCTAGCAGGAAACCCCCCCCTAAGGATACACTAGGGTTTACAATGTAGGCAGATCACAACCATCTAAAAGTCTCCTACTTCTCTAACTACCCCAAGAATATCCCAGACTCATACACGAAAAGAAAAACGAGAAGGATCGGGTAACTGTACCTCTAATCCGCGTCTGGTGATGATCGTCTCGTGATTGATAGCTTCAATGATTGAAAACCTCCTCCCAAGGATGGCCTCCATTCAAAGACAGATAAACAAAAAACTACAAGCATGCAATTCATATATAAATCAAGGGTTAGATGTTAGAATAAAACATAAATAAAATTCAAACATTCGACAGATCATGTTTTGGGACAGGAAAAGTACTTATTTTATTGATAATATAATGATCACTTACAACCAAAGCCGGATACTGCTCCATGAACCTGGTTTAGGATCCTCTTCACCAAGCTCCAAGTGCACCTCCATATGGCTTCTCTTCTCAACCTTCTTCTTGGGAAGTATTATATGTTTTTGATGGAGGAAGGAAGGCAAATTGGGGAATTCTGAGGCAATTCTCACAAACGGGCTACAAATGCTTGGGGCAAGGAGGGAATGTGAAACATGAAGAGTTTCATTGTTCTTACATCTAGATGTGGAATGAGACCCTAAAACCTCCTTTTATATGACAAAAGGATGGTTATTCGGTTGGGTGATAGGCTCTCGGCGGTGGATTAGTTGGGAAACTACCCAATAGCCCGTAATCTCAACGAATAAAAAGATAAACATGAAACTACAAACATGCATCTCATATATAAATCATGGGTTAGATGTTAGAATAAATCATAAATAAAATGAAAACATTAGACACATCATATTTCGAGATAGAAAAAGTGTTCCTTTTATTGATATCACAATGTTTACTTACAACAAGATCAACGACTGCTCCTCGAACCTGGTCCAGGCTCCTCTTCACCAAGCTCCAAATGTGCTTCCACGTATCTTTCTCCTCTCAACCTCTCTCTAGGGAATGGAATATGCTTATGATGGAGGAAAAGGGAAAAAATGGGAAATTTTGGTACAAATCTCACAAGGTGGCTGCAATTTCTTGGGGCAAGGAGGGGATGTGAAATGGGCAGAGTTTCACTGTTCTTATGCTTGGATTTGGAATGATACCCCAACAACTCCTTTTATATGACAAAAGGATGGTTATTTGGTTGGGTTACAGGGTATAGGAGGTGGGACAGTTGGGAAACTACCCAATAGCCCGTAATCTCAACGAATTCCTTACAACTTTTTAATTTTTTCAAATTTTGAAAGTATACGCGGGATATAGTGGTGCAACATGTGTACGTACGTGGGTTGTAGTGGTGCAACAAGCATATGTACGCAGATAGTAGTGGAGAAGGGTGCGTACATCTTCAAAAAATTGGTTTTTTAGAAGAGCAACTCAGTCATGGCTTGGAAAAAAATGCAAGTAAGAGGGCCAAATGTTAGGTATGCATATGTAGAGAAATTTAGGGTTATAACATATGTGATCTTCATCGTCTTATATTTCCAATGAGTCCTCTTCAATGCAATTTTAATTCATGGATATCAAGATATGATCTTGTGAAGTCGAGGTGTCAAGCATATCTATCAACACACCATAAAAATATTGTTGACTGCTCTTTCCATTTCTGAGAAAACTATGTCAAATTTCAGCCCTTGAAACCTATTCCATCATGTTCCTCGTCAAATTACCTTTCCAACAAGGTAAATTTTTCCCAAATACGACTCCTGAATCTCAAGTTATGTCCTTTGAAACATTAAGAATCAACATTCGTCGATTAGTTTTCATTGGGCAAACTGGGCCCTTTATTTCAATTTGGCCCTCCTTTAAAAATTTCGATTTTTGTTTGAAATTACATATCCAAAATGCATGGGAGTTTTGGATATTTTATGGTATATATTGAAAGGTTGATTATGATTTAAATCTGAAACATGAAGAAGCTATGAAGATTAAGACATTCGACCCCTTTGGAGAATTAATAAAACAATTAAATATTTTAATTACCCAATCATCCTCCAATAGGTTCCTAGTCATCATCCAGTGAACGACGAGTCAACATTATAAATGTCATTGTGTGATAGGTCACCACAAACTACCACATTTTACCACTTTATTGGTTTCCACATGTCATGGTTTCATTCATCTCCACATGTTATCCTCCCATTGGTTAACAAAGTTGTGATGTATCACCAATAGTTAGCTGCCATGTGTCACTAGTGCTTGGATGACATGTGTGACCAGTGCTTGGATTCAACATGTAGTTACTTTAATTGGTTAATGATAAATAAAATTAAGATAAATGATTAAAGGGATAAGTAGACGAGGTGAGGTAAAGTGGAGAGGGTAGTCTAGGGGGAGAGGAAAAATGAGGGTGGCAGAGGGATAAGGTGAGGTAGGGGAAAAATGAGGGTGGTAGAGGGATAAGGTGAGGTAGGATGACATGGGGGATAATATGAGTATGGAGGGTTGGGTTCGGGATTGAAGGAGGTGAGGGATGCTTCAAACCCATGGTGGTGTGGATAGAATTTATGGGAGATATAATGAATGGAGTGAGGAAACATAATGGCGAGTTGATAGGGGGTATGGAGTATGAACTCGATCAGATGATGAACTTGCAGTGTTAAATGAGGGAGGAGATATAAGGAGGGGTGAGGAAAAATGGGAAATAAAACTAAAAGTTAAAAAGATAAGAGAGGAGAGGGAGATATGAGAGGAATAGATAATTTCAAAAAAAATTCAAAGTATGGAGAATATAGGAGAGGGGAAATGGTAGAGTGGATGGAAATGGGAGAATGGATAATTTCAAAAATATTCTAAGAATGGATAAAAGAGGAGATGTAGTATAGGAGAGATTCAAAAAACAATTATAAGTGTAGGGATGATTTGTACCAAGAGATTATCCAAGAAATTATTGGTTCCAAGAGATGAACATGGTTCCGAAAACTTGGACATGGTTCCAAGACATGGCGTGGTTCCAAGAATTGAATGTGGTTCTGAAAATTTGGTCATAGTTCTAATAAAATTAGCTTTGTTCCACATGGAAGAAGCACTTTTTTTATGGTTTGATTAAAAAATGGATATCTTGAGCATATGAACTTGGATTTTGAATCCAAAAAATGTGTGATGAAGTTGAGATCGAGGGATTCACAATCAACTCTTAACCCTTCAAATATTTTTCTTTTTCTGATGTCAATTTTTTTTAATTCAAAGAGCAGGAAAATAAAGTTGACCAAATTTTTATCAACATCGACATAAATGAGCTCTGTAATCTCCTGCATTTATGGTTTTCTAGGGACCACGCAACCATGCTACCCACAATCACCAAGCAAAGTATTCTTCAAAATACACCACTTGTTTCAAAATTGCATCATGCCTCACTAAGCAAACCCTAGTTCTTGAGATACTTCGAAAAATGATTTTTCGGGCAACATAACGACAATGGAGGGGTCCCCCTAGTTGTAACCCGATGCCTCAATTCCAATGAAATCAACGGTTCGCCCATTTGAGCCCCGTTTAGAGTTTTATCATGAGTTGTAACTCACCTTCTCAAGCCATTCCAGGATATGTTGGCAATTTGGTATGAGGGAATAATATCCAAACTGAGTGGCATAACTGAGTTTTGTAAGCTCCCAAATGTTTATTTTTCTAAGGCCCACATGACCACACTACCCACAATCACTTGACACAGTGTTCTTCAAAATCGACCACTTGTTTAGAAATTGCATTGTGCCTCACTAAGAAAATCCTTAGTTTTGGAGATCCTCCAACAAATGCTTTTCCTGGCATTGGAATGATAGTGGAGGGGTCCCCCTAGCTATAACTCGGTGCCTCGAGTCTAATGAAACTAAGCCTTGAGTCTAATGCAACTGGCGGTTCGTCCATCCGAGCCCCAATTAGAGTTTTATAGCGAGTTGT
>CBVK0102889653.1:1430-11753 GCA_900067695.1 Picea abies | reverse complement strand
TGTGTGTGTGTGTGTGTGTGTGTGTGTGTGTGTGTGTGAGAGAGAGAGAGAGAGCAAGCATAAATTTATTTATAACATTAGTGTAGATTTATTTTAACCTTGGATATATGAAGCTTCGAGAGAGAATAAATCCCTTTGAGATAAAAGCCCCTTTAACAATGAAAAACTTGAGGAAATGTTGCACCTCTAGTTATTTACACCCACTTTGCACCTCTAGTGATTTGATCCCTCTTAGTGGTTGATAAATGAAAAATTAAGATGGATCTATGCTATGTGCGTGTTCAGTCAAAATGATGCACCTTTAGTGATTTGCCCCTCAAGTGATTTGATACTTCTCTATGCTTGATAAATCAAAGATTAAGATGGATTTATGCTAGTGTGTGTGTGTGTGTGTGTGTGTGTGTGTTTTCATTTAGGGAGAGGTTCAATTACTTTAGCAAGCAAAGACTTAGAATTCATTTCAAAAATAAGAGAGTTGATAGGAACTAAGTCATCCATATGCACTAAACTAAATATAGTATTGCTGATCTCTATTCCTATTAAGGACAAGAGACAACCTCATAGGGTATTTTAATGGAAATTCAAAAAAATACCCTCTATGTTTTTAAAGAGGTGGTGGTCCTATATTTCTCACTCAGATAAAACTATGACCAGATTTATAAACAATGGTTTTATCATTCATCACATTAATTGATCTAAGTGGATATTGGTGACTACCTACCTATTTCAACTCGCTCAAAACAGTCTTCTGGCAACTTACTATTTTTAACAATTTTTCGATTTCTAAACTTCTGGGGCCATTTTGAGCGCTTAAATGAAGTTTTTTCGGGATCAAGCACTTCAAGGATAGTTGAAGGCTTTGATTGATCACCAAAATGAATCTCCTTGACGATACCTTTCCAACGAGCTATCGTGCACCCCAAACAGAGATCGTATGCCAAAGTTACGCCCCGACAAGTTGATACACCAAACTACCCAAAACAGGGTCCACAAAATTGTTGGTTTTTCATCTTCCAGGGCTAAGGTTTTGGATTTTATTTATGTTAAAAAGTCTTTTAGATCCTCATTGTAACCATCTTTCTGCGAATGTGAGTAGCCGTCACATCTCTTCTCAGAAATAAGATGCCACCATTCTAGCGAGTCTTTCACTTTGTATTTCTACAGTTTTGTACATTTCGTTCATTAATAGAAATTGTATATTGTTGTATCTCTATGTTTATGGTTGCATCTCTGATATATTATTGGATATCCAAGATATCTCTGTACATTTCTTTATTATATCTCCGCTCTCATTTCGTGCCGAAAATAATCTGGATCAGTGGTATCAAAGCATGCTGCTCTTGATCATATTTTCAGTGCATGTCCCTAACTAGATCCAAGTATACCAAGTTGGGTCTCGAGATTGTCTCTCTTGAGTAAAATCACTCTCACACACCCATGAAACCCTCCATGGAAGAAGAAAAGAAAAACAACAAAGAAGATGATTCTATTAATCTGTTGCTTGAGCAAGCTCTCACGCGACAAATGGATGATATGATGGAGATTTTTTCCCACATCCTTCAATGCATGCTGATAAAAACAAGTGTGCCTTCATCAAGAGACCACCTTGGAGGCACCAGATCTTTCAAGTTATAAGTTAATTTTGATATTTCCAAATTTGAAGGACAGATAGATGCGAATGCCCTAGAAAAATGGTTAAATATGCTAGAAGGTTATTTATATGTTCATAATTTCTCTCACAGGGAAAATATCACCTTCTCACTCCTTAAGGATCTCCCCCATGTCAAACATTGGTGGAAAAATCACTGGGATCAAAGTTTCACAGAGGAGTCTGGAATATATGGGGTCGAGCCCACTTGGGCTTTTGTTGTGGATGCGGTCAAGGAACAATATTACCCTGTTGGAAACTCTGAAGACTAGTACATGATATGGACCACATTGCAACAAGAGAGGGACCAAGCAGTGTCAGATTTCACCAATACCTTCCATACCTTTTGCACCAAGATGGGTATCAAAGACTCTGAGCGACATCTGGATCTGAAATATTATGGGGTTCTACACAGATAGATTCAAACTAAAATGGATTTTATGGACATCTCATCATTGGCTGTTTCTTATCGATATGTTGTTAACATCGAGCAGAAATTTAAGCCCCATAACAAGTGGGATTTTGGTTCTACAAATCCTTAACAACCAAAGTATGCTAATGACAGCCCTAAAAATCAACCTTCAGAAAACCAGTCCAAGCCACAGGAAAAGAATGGTAACGAAAGATGAAGAAGGACACTGGAAAATGGTGCGATTTCTATAAAATCCCCTCTCACAACACCGATGAATGTCATTCAAAATAGTCATTGGTGGTCAAGATCAAAGATAAGGAGTCGAACCCTGATTCAGAATCTGATTCATAAAATACTAGTAGAAGACAGATCATCGACGGAGACCCCACTACTCTTGTTGCAACCGCAACAATTCAACTAGAAGAACCAACATATCATGAAGAGGGGGAGCACATTTTTCATTCACAGATGTGGGTGAAGGGGACCCCGCTACATTTTATTGTTGATAGAAGAAGCCAAAAGAACCTCATCTTAGCAGAGGTTGTCAAACAGTTGGGATTGTCGAAAACACCACACCTCCAACCATACAACATCGAGTGGCTTCGCTGGGGATGCGATCTTTGTGTCAGCCAATAGTGTTGATTGTCATATGAAATTCAACTCTTCAAGGATGAGGTATTATGTGATGTTTCCCCACTAGATGTCTGTGATGTTCTCTTGGGCCAGGAATATATGTGGAATCTCCATGTTATTTATGAGTCTCGACCCCATAGTTTCATTGTTACTCTAGAGGTCATCTCTACAAGATACCAAAGGTAGTTTCAACTATTGTTCCACCTAAACAGTGTATCAAGGTAGTATCTCATACTACAAAATTCAGCTTCTTCACAATCTGTTCAAAAGGTGAATAGAAGGACAATACAACCACTACAGCCTCGGTCCAAGCACCTTTTATCCAATAGAATCAGGTCGGCAAGACTGGAGCAAAGCATAAATATTCCTTCTTCACACGGGCATCTCATGTAGCCAAACTGGTTAAAAGGGTCCAACCCTTCTAGCCACAGGTTCGTGACAACCTTCAACAAGCTAAGCAGTCCAACTTCTCCAGCAAGGCAAGTAGCTCATCAAGATGAAGATTCAGTAAATGCTTTTCTCTCTCCCCCGGGTACTCAACGCAATAGAGACCATTGATTCCTAAGGAGGGAGGAATGAACCAGGTGTATATCGATGACCACCCACCTATTCCAACTGGCTCAAAACAGTCTTTTGGAAACTTACTATTTTTAGCAGTTTTCGGTTCCTAAACATCTAGGGCCATTTTAAGGGCCTAAATGAAGTTTTTTTTGGATCCAACACCTTAAATGTTTCTAAATAATTTTATTTATCCCACAAAATGAATCTCCTCAATGATACCTTTCCAACAAGTTATCGTGCACCCCAAACAGATATTGTATGTCAAAGTTACGCCCCCAGGAAGTTGATACACCAAACTACCCAAAACGAGGTCCACAAAATTGTTGGCTTTTCATCTCCCGTGGTTAGTGTTTTGGATTTTATTTATGTTTAAAAGGCCTATAGAGCCTCATTGTAACCATATTTTTGTGAATGTGAGTAGCCATCACATCTCTTCTCAAAGATAAGTTGTCACCATTCTAGCAAGTCTTTCACTCTGTATTTCTACAGTTTTGTACATTTCGCTCATTTATAGAAATTGTGTATTAATGTATCTCTATTTTTATGGTTGCATATCTGATATATTTATGTTATATTATTGGATATCTGACATATCTGTACATTTATTTATTATATCTTCAATCTCATTTCGTGCTGGAAATAATCCGGATTAGTGGTATTAGAACAAGCTACTCTTGATCGTTTTTTCAATGCATGTCCCATACGAGGTCCGAGTATAGAAATTTGGGTCTCAAGCTTGTCTCTCTTGAGGAAAATCACTCTCACACATCCAATAAACCCTCCATGGTGGAAGAAAACAAAAATGACAGAGAAGACTATTCTATTAATTTGTTTCTTGAGAAAGCTCTCTTGCGACATAGGGATGAAATGATGGATAATTTTGTCCACATCCTTCAATGTTTGCCGATAAAAAAATGCACGTCTTCATCAAGAGGAAACTTTGGAGGCACCTCTTATTTCAAGGTACAAGTTAATTTTGATATTCCCATATTTGAAGGATAGATAGATGCGAATGCCCTAGAAAAATGGTTAAATCTGCTAGAAGGTTATTTCTCTGTTCATAATTTCTCCGCCAGGGAAAATATCACCTCCTCACTCCTTAAGGCCCCCATGTTAAACATTGGTGGGAAACTTACTAGGAGAAACGTTCCATAGAGGAGTCTGGAATATATGGGGCTGAGCCCACTTGGGATTCTTTTGTGGATGCGGTCAAAGAACAATATTACCATGTTGGCAACTATGACGACTAGTACATGATATGAACTACACTACGACAAGAGGGTGGCCAAGTAGTGTAAGAGTTCACCAATACCTTCCATACATTGTGCACCAAGATGGGTATCAAAGACTCTCAACAAAATCTGGTTCTAAAATACCGTGGGGCTCTACACAGATACATTCAAAATGAAATGGATTTTCTGGACATCTCATCATTAGGTGTTGCTTATCGATATGTTGTTAAAATCGAGCATAAATTTAAGTACTAGAACAAGTGGGATTTTGGTTCTTCAAATCCACAACAACCAAAGTATGGTAAAGATGACCCTAACAACCATCCTTCAGAAAACGAGTCCAAGCCACAACAAATGATGGTTAATGGAAAAATGAAGAAGGACAATAGAAAATGGTGTGATTTCCACAAAATCCCCTGGCACAACACCGATGAATGTCACTCAAAACAGTCATTGGTAGCTAATATCAAAGATAATGAGATGAACCATTTTTTGGAATCTGATTCAAAAAATATCGGTAGAAGACAAATCATCAACACTGATCCCACTGTTATTATCATGACCGCGAAAATCCAACCAGAAGAACCAAGAGATACTGAAGAGGGGGAGCACCTTTTTCATTCAAAGATATGGGTGAAGGGTACCCCTATGTATTTTATTGTTGATAGTGGAAGACAGAAGAACCTCATCTCAACAGAGGTCATCAAATAGTTAGGATTGTCGACAACACCACACCCGCAGCCATAAAACATCGGGTGGCTTCTCCACGGATGAGATCTTTGTGTCAGCCAACAATGTCGATTGTCATACGAGATCCAAAATGACACAAACCCCCACCACCTCCTGGGGCTCTCACGACCTCTTGGTATAGGATCGTATACAATATGGAGCCAAATCAGGTCTTGGGCTCCTGTTGAGCCCCCAAAATCGTATACCACGGACCTTAATCCCTTATCCTGCACAAAATTTCAAATTTTTGAGCGTCTATTTATCCACATGGAGAAATCCACATGACCTTCGGCCAAGTCTGTGGCCTAAAAACCATTGAATGGCACAGACGAAAACACTTTTCAATTCTGGGCTTTGGGATTTTCAACAACCATACACGACGTTCCTCCCGAACGTCGAACAAGTGGATAGCCAAAAAAAAAGGAAGGATCGACGATCCTCGATGTATGCCAAGATCTACGACTTACAGATGTTTCAGGCTTCCGCACTTCGAGAGATTTACCCACTCCAACATGCAACTACCCTGAATTCCCGAACTCCGAACAGATAAATCAGATGGTTGGCAGTTGCCTCAAATCAATGGTGGATCTGTGCTTCAGGATTCAGAAGCTTCCACAACTCAACACATTAGATCCTTTGGAGTGTCGAACTAGCGAGCTCATGAAGGTTGTGATCAACGGTCCACTTGTCCTCATGAATGGACGATTGGGATCTACTCCAGCCTTCAGGAGTTCTCGACCCAAACAGACTTACACCCCTCTTCCTTCAGAGTACAAAATATCCAAACTCTGAGATCTGTTGACACGTGGCTCTTCGCACTGACGGTTAATATTCGTTCTGGGATTCGAAACTTCGAGAATCTTGCACACTTCCACAATCACACTACAGCTCTTCCAAATAGTCAGACTTCCAAACTACTCTGGATCTGTGCACATGTGTCCCGATAATTGGATGGTCTAGATATTCTCTAGTTCCCGGTACTTCGGGAAACTTTCCTCCTTTTCACACACCACATGGAAACCTACGAATACACGAAGTCTGAAGGACTTCAGGGGTTAACACCTACGCTACTTTCCCAGATCTAACGACTAGGAAATATCTTCTCCTCCTCCGGCAGATCTTGTCCACTCGACCTCGAAAATGAAAGTATTATTCCCTTCGAAGATTTTGGTCACTCTTTATTATGAGCTTTAACACTCAAATGATTTGGGTCTTCTATGCACACCTTGAGCTCCTCTGAAAAATTGACACTTGAATATTTCTGGAAAAACTTCTCACACACTCCTTACGTTGGTTTCTTTGAGACTCTTCAACACTTGACTAAGTGTTGATCCTATGCACACCTTGCAAGGGTCTTCTTGAGCTCCTATACTCACATGAGTATATGTTCACTCCTTGCACTCACCCTGCATAATTTCACATTATCTCTTCTAAGCTTCTGAGTCTGAAAACAACTCTGGCTTCGCACTCCTTGTGTGGCTACTATGCACTCCTTGCACTAGTATTTTAGAAGAGAAACAATTGAAACTTACAGAACACTACAGGTTCATTCAATTAATCGTAAAGTGCATACGCAGGCATATAAAACACAAAAATCAAATAACACAGATTACCCATTTAACTCATGGATATGCAAACTTAGAATTTGATAACAATCTTCCTCTATTATATTCTTACAGCAAAGCATTTACAAATATTTCTTGCAGCGCTTCAACTTTTCCTTGACAATAATTTACAATAAACTTCAGCGGCAAAATAGAATTGTCTTCAACAACCTCATTTGGGGATAGATTACATATATTTATGCATGGAGGAGCTTCTCCAGCCTTCCTACCAACTACACTAGTGTTATCATATCATAATTAAAACATTCTACCACTAAGGATTATTACAATAAATGGAATTTACAACCCAGATATGAGTCACTGCTCAATATATGTACAATCCTACATCTTATTAAATACATTACAATCCTTTGTGATCTCATACAATGGTTCTTGCCTCAAAATATTAAAATCTATTTTAATTACAATATTTTCAAAATATAAAATTGATGCACTCTCATTGGGTCTCAAAACAATTTGAACTTGTGCGCTTGATGTTGAGTTATCCTCCACTCGTCTTGATGGAAGTTATTGATGATGCCACTGCATCATACTCCTCTGGAAAAAAGATTCATGGACTCCTGTCCATGAGCTCCTGCACTATCTTTCAATGCTTTTGGATATCATCTTCAGTTATCCAACTAGCATCTTTTGTTGGATGTTCCTTCCATTTAACCAGATACTCATAATAAATCTTCCTTTTGGTCTTCTTAGCAATCCTATGATCTAATATCTTCTCTATCCATGGATTCTCTGATATGGGCATCTGTTGTTTCCATTGGATCTCCTCCTGACCATCTGTATCTCCTGTGTCATACATCATGTAAGGGTATAGGTCTGCTACATTGAATATTGATGATATTCCAATGTCCTCTGGCAGCTCAATTCCATAAGTGTTTGTAGCAAATTTTCTGAGGATCTTACATGGTCCTATATTTTTCATCTTTAGCTTGTTATATTTTCCTTTCAGAAATCTCTCCTTCCTCATATGTGCTAAAAATTGATCTCCAATTTCAAAGTTTACTTCTCTTCTTCTCTGATCTACTCTGATTTTGTACTTCTGGTTGTTATTATGTAGTTTTCCCTTCATCTGATCATGCAAACTCTGCATCTCTATAGAAAAATCCTCTTCTCCTACACTTCGGAACTCATCTTGTCCCAAATATCTCAACTCTAAAATTCCTCTTGCATGCATTCCATACATGATTTGGAATGGTCTTTTTCGACTGCTCCTATTCAGTGAGTCATTATATGCAAACTCTTTTTGGGGCAGAATTTGATCCCACTGGCTGTTATGGCCAGTGACCAAAATCCTCAATAGGTTCCCTAAACTTCAATTTACCACTTTAGCCTGTCCATCCATTTGAGGATGATATGTTGAACTAAAATAAAAATGTGTCCCTAAATTCTTCCACAATGTTCTCCAAAAGTTTCCCACAAACTTAGTGTCTCTATCTGAAACTATTCTCCTTGTCAATCCATGTAATCTCACAATCTCCTTGAAAAACAAATTTGATATGTGAGTAGCATCATTGGTTTTGTGACACAGAATGAAATGTGCCATCTTTGAAAATCTGTCAACAACCACAAAGATTGAATCATTTCCTCTATGGGTTCTAGGAAATCCTAGAACAAAATCTGTTGGCAAATACTGAACAAGCAACGAATGCGTGTTGATGATTGTTGTCTTTGATGGCAACAACAGAAATGGCAGGATATGAAGGATAAAACCCCTTGGGGATTCAGACGTAAAAGCACAGGAGGAACAGCATTGAAGAAAACGCGCGCAACAGAAGTTTACAGAGAAGAAGGAAGATTCAACAGTTCAGGCACAGGTAAGTCACGAATCAGAGTGACACGTGGCAGTATTTAACATGTGTCAAACCATGTGTGACATCAACAGAGGCATCGGTGATCGGGACTCTGTAATGCCAAAATCTCTTGACATCAAGAACTCTGAAATCGTGAAATGCGATTTCGCGATTTAATCGCAGCCGTTGAATCCAGAATGAATCTGAACCGTAGATCCTAGCCCTGGTCGGAGTTTCGAGGATCGGGTTTTGGTATTGACAAGAACATTGAACATCAGACATCGCGAAATCGCGATACGCGATTTCCCGATAAGGCATATAGGTTGTGGGCCACCGAGGAGTCAATGCAGGACAGGTGTAAGGAGTACAGAGGAAGTCGGGAATCAACATATTGCAAGTCTAGGGGGCGTATGCACATTATCATTATAAACCCCGAAATCCTGACGAAAGGTCATGGGTAATGGTCACATGGACCAGGGCTCAGCCAGGAGGGCTGAAGCGCATCGCGAATCGGGAAATCGCGAATCCCATGGACATAAACATTATGTCATCATAAGTACCGAAACTCCGATGGAGTGATAAGACCAAGGTCACACGGAGACAGGTCATATGGACCATGTTCTAGCCAGGAGGGCTAGCGCACATTTTCGAGAGGTATGGTGGTGGTCATGTGATAGCTGGTCACATGGACCATTGTGTAGCCAGAAGGGGCTAAAGCTCGAGAAAGGAGCACATTGGGGATCGGAGAATTGGGGGTTCCGAGTACATGTGCATCTCGACACTGTGAATGTCGAAATCGCGATGAGTAAAATCCTGATTTGATCTGAACCGTTGGATCAAATATTGATCAAAGGGTCACTGTTCTCTCTCACAGTTAACGACTGAATATGATTTCTATTAGTGAAACGGACTCATTATGAAGAATTAGTTAACGTTTCATATGACGATTCAGTTGCTGAGACAGTTGTCATTGCTCTTGCCGAAGGAGATGGGAAGTGGAACCATCATAGCAGAATGTATAAAAGAAAATGAGTGACATTGTATGTGGTGTTGGTTCTGCGTGAAAAAGAATGAAATAGTAAGAAAAGGAGAAAGGAGAAGGAGTTAAGGATGAAGTCTGATTGATATAAAGAATGAAATAAATTGATATGAGGATTGGAGAAAAGGACAGACAGAGTAGATGAAATACAGAGAAGAAGAACAAAATGAGTTGAAGAAGAGTAGAATGGCATAGAGAAGAGCTGAAGCAGAGCAGAACAATAGAGCAGAGCAGAAGCAGAGCAGAACGATAGAGCAAGCAGCAGAAGACAAGATTTACAGAACAAAGTAAAATTGGTATGAACTGATTTATCTGTAAAGTTGAATTCTTATTTATTCATTAATATCTTAGGGAGGTTGGGAGGTGCTCGGGAGGACTGTTGTCCTTAGAAGTTCAAGTGGGTGCTTGAACACAGGAAGTTGTAGCTTCCATATGGTTGCATCCAGAGAAACTAGGGTGGCAGGGTGGTGCTAGGGAGAACAGATGTTCTCTGTTATGTAGGTTGGAGCCTGTGTAACTGGAAGTTGGTGCTTCCATCCATTTGGTGCTGGAATAATCAGGAAGTTGGTGCTTCCATCCAGTTGGTGTTGGAATAAACAGGGATTTGGTGCTTCCTTCTAGTGGGTGCTAGAGAAATCAAAGAGTTGGAGCTCT
>CBVK0102889592.1:0-22560 GCA_900067695.1 Picea abies | reverse complement strand
TAGCACCACCCTGCCACCCTTGTTTCTCTGGCTACAACCAGATGGAAGCTACAACTTCCTGTGTTCAAGCTCCCACTTGAACTTTCGAGGACAACGGTCCTCCCGAGCACCTCCCAACCACCCTTAAAATATCAAATAATGAATACACAGACAATTACGCAAATAAATCAATTCTTACCAATCTTTCTTTGTATTTAATCTTCAACAAACTGTTATGCAATTCTTCTCTTCTTCTGTTTGTTTAGCAGGTCTGCTCTGCATCAATCTTTTTCTTTCATTCAGCTCTGCTTCTGCTCTGCGTTTCATCTCGCTCTCCGCATTTTCTCAAATTCATGCTATGCCTCTACTCTCTATCTTTTTACTCTGCATTTCATCTCATATTCACTTCAGAACAGCCAACACAATTCAGTCTCACTCATTTTCTTTTATACACACTTCCTTGACGATTCCACTTCCCCTTCCAATAGGTAAAACAAGGACATCTGTCATAGCAACTGAAACACTAACTGATTTGTCATTATCAGTCCATTTCTTTTAACAAATTCATAACTGAAGCTTTAAACTGTGAGGAAGAACAGCAACCCTTTGATCAATACTTAATCCAACGGTTCAGATCCCATCGAGATTTCACTCATCGCGATTTCGGCATTCACAGTGTCGAGATGCACATGTACTCAGAACCCCCGATTCTCCGATCCCCGATGTGCTCCTTTCCCGAGCTTTAGTCCCTTCTGGCTACACAATGGTTCATGTGACCAGCTGTCACGTGACCACAACCATACCTCTCGAAAATGTGCGCTAGCCCTCCTGGATAGAACATGGTCCATATGACCTGTCTCCATGTGACCTTGGTATTATCACCCCATCAGAGTTTCGACACTTACGATGACATAATGTTTATGTCCATGGGATTCGTGATTTCCTGATTCGCAATGCGCTTCAGCCCTCCTGGCTGAGCCCTGGTCCACGTGACCGTTACCCGTGACCACAGCCTTATCTCGTCGGGGCTACGGGGTTTGTGATACCTCAACACATACAACCGCGAGATTCCCGATCGTCTAAATCCCGACGCTTCGTTACACTGACAGCTGGCCTCCACTATGCCTCTGTCCTCCTGCTCTGTTGTGCTGACAGCTGGCCCCCACTCATCGGGGTTTCACGGATCGCGATTCTGACTTGCACAAAAATCTTGTCAACGGGATCCCCGATTTCCTGATGAACAAAATGCCGGTGGCGCCTTGATCTTCGACACCTGTCCCTCAGATGGACGGTCCCGATCCCTCCGGGATTTTGAGAATTTCGATGTCAAGTGACTTTGTCATCTCAAAGTCCCGATCGCCGATGCCTCTGCTGACGTCACACATGGTTTGACACGTGTTAGATCCTGCCATGTGTCACTCTGATTCGTGACTTACATGTGCCTAAAGTGTTGAATCTGCCTAACACCTGTCATTCCCTGGTTGTGCCACGTGTCCCTTGCTGACGTGGTCTGCTGTCGTGAGTTGGATCAACGGTTCAGATGCAATCTTGGCTCAACGGCTGTGATTACATCGCGAAATCGCATATCGCGATTTCGGGGTTTTCATTGTCATTTTTCACGAGACTCGTGAAACTCTGATTCCCGATTCTCCGATGAGAAAAATCAACAGTCCATATCTCAAGCTTTCTTTTAACGATTGCGATCAAATCGCAAAATCGCATATCGCGATTTCGGGGTTTTCGTTGTCGAGTGAACTGGACATTTCAAAGTCCCGATCCCCGATTCTCCGATGGCTTATCTCTCTCGCAACTTCTACAGATCTGACGGCCCTCGTTCTTTCGGGAAATTTGAATGGGATCCTACGGTCACTGACTCTTCTCCTCCCGATTATTGTTGCACGACTATTCATTGCTATTGTCATCACTGCAACCACAATTGTACTTGCCATCAATGACAAGTATACGCTGATTTGCTTTCTGTTAACTGAAATTTCCAACAGTCCATGTCTTCCAATCTTCGCATAGACCGTTATTTTTTTCTCCCTTAACTCTACAGAACTCAGGAAATCGATCCAGCTTGAGATTACCTCACTTATGCATGGGACAACGATTTCCCGGAGTAGGATAAAGCTACTCATATCTGAAGACCATTAATCCTTGAATCCTAATCATGAATTACTGACAGGGTACGTTGGTTTGACATGCTTCATCAATCTACTTCGAATGATGAACTTTTGAGTTAGTTATACGATGACGTTCGCTTGACATGTCGGACGGGAAGTACATGAACAAGCAACGTGAGGTGATTTGACTAGCCATCACCTCCCCCATGAGTTGTTGATTTGACACATTAGACCACGTGACATAGGGGTTGTTGGGAAAACGGTTTCAGGCAAACTGATTTTTTCCCCGATGCACTTCTAAGGGCGCCACGCGCCCACTACTAAAACCACAATGGTTTTCCCTGATCCTCCCTCGCATAATTAACTTTCGTTCTAGTTCACTGCCTGATATGGGCCTCAACCGTTGATCTGGACTATTTCAAGATTAACGGTTCGTAGGAATGCTTCCTTTGCGCTTCCGCTATATTTTTCCACATCACCGCCATATATGACCTGAGCCTCCAAATGATGCCACATCTCTACACTGATTTAGTCACCTACTAAATTTAAACTCGGATTTGAAGCATAATCGTCATGGTGATAACACACCACTTATAAGCTTCACCATCAAACATAAGTCTTTCCTAAAAAGGGTTACTACAATGTTCTTTTACCATACTCAACCATTCCATGAGATTGATTTCATCTTATTTTCATCTCCCGTAAGTTTAGGTATTTCCATTGATTTTTAATTGAGGTCTAACCCCAACCGTTAACTTACAACCTCAATATATTAAGGATAATGATATAAAATTGTTATAACCCTTGCTTTAATATAATATTCAATGTTTCTTCTTTCCAATGTCTTTTGAATCAGCTCAATCAGACATCCCAATCAAAAGTTATGATAGTTTTAAGTAAGCATACCTTTGAAACCTTGATTTGGAGTATGTTCTGTTGGTTGACCTTCCTTTTGATGTATTTATGAAATTTCAGCCCCTGTGAGTCTAAAATTTTAACCTATATTATTCTTCGATGTATTCTCTCTAATTCCATGGGTTTGGCCAAAATTGTGTGTGTCAAATGAAAGTTATGGTAACTTTCTCAAACTTTGCTGATTTTTTGCCTTTCCGTGAGAGCAAACTTGTATAGCATTCCTAGAGTCGAATATATGATATCTGATTCTAAAAATCACACTCAAAATACTATAGACTATAATATTTTTTTTATTTTTTTTAACTAAAACGGTTATATATTATATTAATTGAAAAATCCAGCTGGTCGGAGCCTTACATCCTTCACACAGCCTACTCCAATCTTTTACTCGTTGCTGTCCTTTTCAAGGAATACAAATTTTTGTTGGGTCTCCATCATTTATGCATAGATCTCCTTGGGCCAGGAGGCAGCCTTTATTGGCTAAAGCGTCTGCTTCTTTGTTTAAGTCCCTAAGTATATGGTAGTAGTTGAAGGAGATGAAGTCCTGGAATGTGTGTCTTAGTCTTTGCAGATTCTTATTTAGTCCAGCATCATTGAACTATCCTCCCGAATGTATCAATTTGATCAAGATTTCGGAGTCTCCAAACGCTTGAAGATTCTAGTGGCCTCTTACCTTAGCTATCTGGCAAACTTTTAAGACTCAAGATTTCTACTTGATTGTTGGTATGTTGTCTGAGTCCCCAACTAAAGGTTTCTAGCATTGTCCCATCACTAGAGTAAATGATTCCTCCAGCTCCCGCAATGCCAGGATTTCCCTTGGAGGCGTCGTCGAAGAATGCTGTAGTTATTCCTTGCTTCTGCCACCATCTCTGGAAAGTATCATTATTGTCTCTTAGCCTCCATTTTGTTTCGGAATGGGGTTTTTCAGTGCTTTGTGTCCGGAAAGTGAGCATAGGGTTACCGAGCCAATTCTTTTCTTCCTGGTGCAGCAAGATATCTGTTTTGTGGGCTTGAGACCTCAGAGTTTCCAAGAGGAGACCTTTTGCTTTCGCTACTACCATGCTGGGGGTCCATGCTGTGTTGTTGAAGATTTGCTCGTTTCTTGCAAGCCATAGTTTCCAGCACACATACTTAGGGATGGAGATCCAGATTCTGGCCCATAGCATTTTCATTGAGAGCGAGGGATAGCAGTCCTTCCAGTTTGTAAAAAGATCTACAACTGAGATATTCGAGGGGGCAGCGACCTTGAGACCATGGAGGGTGAGGAGCCAGACTTTGTTTGTGAATTGAAAATCTACAAACAAATGGTCAAAAGTTTCCATTGCTTCTTTTCATAGAGCACATCTATGAGGGCCTGCAATATTTCTTTTCATTAAGTTTTCGCCAGTCAGGACCTTTTTGTGCATTAGAGTCCAGAAGAAAAAATTAACCTTGGGGATCGTTGTAGAGTCCCAAACGTCCTTCCATATTTTTGTTGGGGGTGGTCTGTCTTTCTGGCATTGAAGCATAGCATAGCCTTTGGCTGTAGAATAACTCCCTGTGGGTCCCCAACCCCATTTGTCTTTTTTAGTCTTGTGCACTAGTGCTGCATCTTGGAGCTCTGCTTTGAGCATTTCAAGTTGTTGAAGGAGGCGATTTGGAACATTGCCAAAATGCCAATCTAACCAGGAGTCGTCCTCATTCCATTTTGAGATATCGTTGATACTCTGTATTCCTCTTTGGGCAAGAAAAACGTGAATTTCGTTCAAGCTGGCATTTGAGGCAAGGGACGGCCTCCCCATTACCCGATCTGTCCATAGGCAAGTTCGTTTGCCATTTCCAGGAACTCGGTACAGCGCCTGGATAAAGATTCGCGTCCCTTTGAGGCATAATTGCCAAAGCTGCATGCTTTTCCTGTGGAGAGCGTTTTGTAAATTTTGGATTTGAGCGCTGGGAACATATTTGTGCAATAGCATTTTACTGACAGGATGAGAAGGCTCACTGTGCATCTTCCACAGGATTTTGCATCCAAGGCCAATGTTAACAAGAGCTGGATCTCTAATCTGGAGCCCGCCTTCTCTCATAGGCAGCTTTGTTGTTTCCCATCTGACCAAATGGAACTTGTGTTGATTCCCTTTGCCACCATGCCACAGAAAATCTCTCAGGAACTTGTTGATTTTCCCAGAAATCGATTTGGGTGCCAGTAGATAAGTTGCTTGGTAGATCGGCAGTGAGGAGAGAATTGCCTTTATCAGTGTTAATTTTCCTCTGTGTGTGAGCCAGTGTCCTCCCCAGGTTTCAATTTTCCCTTTAATTTTTGTTAGGACTCCTTCCCACAGGTTGACTTTATTGATGCCCAGAGTTAGTGGCAGCCCAAGGTACTGTATATTTTCCCAATATGCATACCCTTTGAACCCCAAGGTGCTGGCAATCCTTTGGATTTCATGTTCTGTTGCATTCCAACTATAGACAACACTTTTCCTTTCGCTTATCAAAGCTCATGACACTTTGCAGTAGTTCTGAAGAATGCTCTTAAAAGCATAAGCTACTCTGTTTGAGGCTCCTCCTAGCATAAGAGAATCATCCGCAAACAGAGCATGATTAATAGGCTTAAGGTCCTTCGTAATTCTCAAGCTTGGGACAGCTCCTATTATCCTTTCCTGCTCCAGCTTCCTACTGAGTGAATCCGCCATTAAAATATACAGAAAAGGGGAGAGAGGGCAGCCTTGCCTCAACCCCCTCGAAGATTTAAAGAACTCTGTTGGCCTCCCGTTTACCAAAGGTGCTATCCATGGGCTGTGGGTGCAAGCTTGTATCAGGTTTACAAACTCTTGCTCAAATCCAAATGAGAGTAGCACTTGATATAGGAAGGATAGCTTTACTCTGTCGAAGGCGTTGGCCATGTCTAACTTGATCAACATGCCTTTCTCTTTTCTGAGTTCGCTGGAATGCATAGCTTCCTGAACTAGGATCACATTATCCAGGATGTGTCTCCCTTTGACGAATCCTCCCTGCGATTCTGAGATGAGTTTCCCCAGCAGTGGCTTTATTCTATTTGCAAGGAGTTTTGCTATTATCTTATAAGAGGCGTTGCAAAGGGAGATTGGCCTAAATCTATCAAAGGAGGCAGGGTTTGTGTCTTTCGGGATTAAAGCGAGGAAAGTTGAGTTGGTGGCACCTCCCAGATTTGCTTTCTGTAGGAATCCTTTTATCATTCTCATGAGATCAGATTTGATTATATTCCAACATATCTTGTAAAAATGAATAGTGAACCCGTCTGGCCCTGGAGCTTTGTCAGGGTCATGGACCAGATGATTTTTCTGATTTCTTCCTTGTTGGTTGGGCTCAATAGGGTTGTGTTATCTTCTTTTGTAACCAGAGCCAAGATATTCTTGAGGAATTCTTTGTTGCCTTCTTCGTTATCATCATTCTCTTTGCTATAAAGGTGGCGGAAGTGTGAGACAGCAGCAGCCTTTATTTGATCTATTCCTTTGTAAATCTTCCCATCATTGGTTGTGATTTCAGAGATGTGATTCCTAGAGAGCCGGGCTTTGAATTGGCGGTGGAAGTAAGATGTGTTTCTATCTCTGGATTCCAACCATAAGCAGCGGGATTTTAATCTCCAATGGTCTTCTTCGATTCTGAAGGAATGGTAAGTTTTACTTTGGATTGCTTTCTCCTTTTCCAGATCTGAGTTATCAATTTCTTTTATTTCCATTTCATTCTGCATCTTTCCCAACTGTTGCACTAGCTTCTTTCTTTGGGTGTTGGGATTACTTTCCGGTCTTTTACTCCATTCCTTGAGAGCTGTTTTTGTTATTTTAAGTTTTTTTTCCCAGACAAAATGGGGAGATCCAGTTACTGTGGTGGCCCATGCCAATCGGACTGTCTCATAGAAGCCACTCTTTTCTTTCCACAAGGGGCTGAATCTGAAGGGGATTGGGCCTAAGTTTTCTTCATCCTCTAATGTAAGCAGGATGGGTTTGTGGTCCAAGGTAAGCTTGGGAAGGATGGTTGTGGAGATTAGCTTCCTTTCCAACAGCAAGGTGCTTTGTACCAAGAACCTGTCCAATCTGGCAGAAATGTGTTCCTCCCCTGTCCTATTATTGGTCCAGGTGTAGAGCCCTCTGTGTGGTTTAAAATCCATTAGGTCCCACTGTTGTATCATGTGTTCTACTACATGAATCTGTTGGTCCTTGCTGATCCTTCCTCCCCTCTTTTCTTTCCCATTCATTACTAGGTTGATATCTCCAGTAATGATTATATTATTTGGGAAAATAAGTTCTAGATACTCAATTAAAGTTTTCCAACAGTCTTTCTTTTCGGAGTGCAAAGTTGGTACATAAAGATTAAATAATGCAATGGTTAACTTACTTGTTATATGCTTCAGTTCTGTGTAGCTCCAATGCTGAGTGTTGAAGGAGTTGACGAGGCTGAACTGATCTTCCTTCCATAGTGTTGCTATTCCTTCGAAGGATCCCCTTGCGTTGATTGCTTTCCCTGTATTCTTCTGCCATTTGTTTTTTTTGATCTCTAGAAGGGCTTCCCCTTCGATTTTTGTCTCTTGGAGCATGAGAATATCTGTTGGTTCCACTTTCATCAGGTCCTTAACCACTTCAATTTTCGCCGAGTTCCCCAGACCTCTGCAGTTCCAAGAGACGATTTTCATTACTTACTAGTGGGGGTGGATGGGCCTCCTCCTTTTTGAGACCTTATCCTTATATTTCTGCCGATAGACATTTCTATAGTGGGTTGGCTTCCTTGGGTCTTTTGTCTTTCTGCCTCTTCCTCCCTTGCTTCTTTACGGGACTTCCTTCCTGCTCTTTTGGCTGGCCTTTCTAAGATCTCATCCTCTGAGGAGCTTATTGGTTCCATCATTTTCTTTCTGTCTATGTCTGCATATGAAGGTGAGGGGGCTACCTCCAAGGTTCCTGCCGTTTTCCCTTGTTCCCCAGTATCTTATCTTTTTGAGGGGGATTTTGGGTGTTCCCTACTTTCCATA
Organism: Picea abies; assembly: GCA_900067695.1. Classification (NCBI taxonomy): domain Eukaryota; kingdom Viridiplantae; phylum Streptophyta; class Pinopsida; order Pinales; family Pinaceae; genus Picea; species Picea abies. The sequence continues at coordinate 14,562 of CBVK0102889592.1, read as the reverse complement.
ATTATTTATGGTTCTTTTGTTTCCTTATTGAGCTTTTTTGCTTGCATTGTTGATTGCGGCGTGGGATTGGGGTCCCCGTCGAGTTACTCTTGCTCCAGTTGCCCGAGATTGTCACTCTTCGTTGTTCCTTTGTTTCTAGATCTTGCTACCCCTGTTTTCTGGACTGTGATCCACTGGTTTTTTTTCTCATTCTCACTCTCCTCTGTATTCTTTTTTTTGCAGTGCCTTGCGAAGTGGCCATATTCGTGGCAGTGCCGGCATTTGAATGGTAATTGTTCATAGTCTAGCTCCTGGATATGCGTCCAATCTACCGCAATAAGTTTGATTGCCTCTGGTAATCCCACTTCCAGATCCACCTCCACACAGATCTGGGCGCATCAGTATTGATCTTTCCTTGGTGCTTGATCGATGTACCTTCCGAGCTTGTTGCTGATTGCATGCAGTGATTTTTGGTTCCAACAGTGTAAAGGGAGATGGGGTAGGCGAACCCACACTGGAACAGTGGATGGCACATCCTGAGCTAGATCGAAATCCGGGGTCCATTTGTTCAAATATAGCCCCTGGGGTCCCATGAAATATGGGTCGTTTATGAAGATGAGGTTTTTATCTTCAGGGTTTTCAAAGACGAAAACAAAGTAACCTTTCCCTACGAAGTGACTCTTTATCCCTTCTGAGATGAGCGGGCTCCAGTTCCTCTGCACCCAGGCTTTAACGGATTTGGGAGAGGGCCAGAGCCCGGTAAATTGCCCAATAAGACCTCTGTCTGCCAGATTGATTGTCGACCTGCAAGTTTCTTCTAATGGAAATTCAACACATGGGATGCATTCCAGTTTCTTGATGAACTTCTGTTGTGCTGCTGACGGCGGTCTTTTGGAAGCCTCAGCCACCAGTTTCCTGAAAGCATCAATCTCTGGCAAAGGGGGGGAGGTGGGGACGGATCCCCCACCAGCGTCCATGGCTGGGGGACCCCTGCATGTTGATTGCTGCGTTGATCTCCTTTTTTAGGTCGCGCTTCACTCGCCCTCTCGCTCCTCACGCGTCCATTTTCAAAATTCCTCAAGGTATGCGGGCTTGGCCCAGTTAAGCTTTATGCAGCTAGACCACGTCCTTGCTCGGGATTGAGCACAAGACCTGACCTTCGTTGCAAGAACGACTTTACCATCCAACCGCCTCTGCTGACCTTGTAATATTTTTAATTCCATTGGTCTCACATAATTTTAATATTTTATGAATAGGTTATGATTGTTTTACCCATAACACTTGTTTGAGACTAGTTACATGACTAGTCAAAAATCCTATCTTCCACCGAGTGTATCTCCAAAAGTACAATAACCTAGAAGCTAAAATTTGTACCATAGGTACCTTGATAAGTCTTCTAAATATTGTCCAATTTTCACTTTCTAAAGTGTCCCCCAAAAACATGTATAGCGAAAATTCCAAGATGACTTGTTTGAGGCAGCAAAACCCTAGGATTGATGCTCTGATACCAAATGTAATGATCCAAATTGCTTAAAATATCATAATAAAAAAGAAGTACACACCATGTACAGAATGTGAGTGTGGATCACAACTCCAAGATATATAAGCTACACAATAACTCCTTAAATAATAAAATAACCTCCTCCACATAACCAAATACATGCATACTTCATAATTCACATGTCTACAATAATGAATACATGATCTCTATATATAGCTATTCACACTTGCACATGAGGCCCCTTTGCTTCTAGCCCAACCCTATTAAATATATATTTACACATTACATGTACATTTAGTCCCATATATTCCCCCCCTTGGGGTCATATCATATACATTTAGCCCTATATATGCTCCCCTTGGGTCATAAAAGCAATTGTTTGAGAAAGTCTTCAATTGGTATAGTTGGTAGTCGTTTTTTTTAGTTGGGAACCACCTCTATGGTTGGGGGGATTCTTTTTCTAAAACCATCAAAGTCGATAAAGAATCCATTACCATGCATAGACTCCAATTCACATTGTTCATCGTGCCAATATTGTGTTATGAGATAAAAATCCAAGACCCAAGTTAATTAGTATGGTTATGTTTGTAGTTTTCAAGTGAAATTACCAAATTAATAGCCGTGAGATCGGAAGAGCGTCGTACATTTAGGCCCATATATTCCCCCCCTTGGGGTCATATCATATACATTTAGCCCTATAAATGCTCCCCTTGGGTCATAAAACCAATTGTTTGAGAAAGTCTTCAATCAGTATAGTTCGTAGTCATTTTTTTTAGTTGGGAACCACCTCTATGGTTGGGGGGATTCTCTTTCTAAAACCATCAAATTCGATAAAGAATCCATTACCATGCATAGACTCCAATTCACATTGTTCATCGTGCCAATATTGTGTTAGGAGATAAAAATCCAAGAACCGAGTTAATTAGTATGGTTATGTATGTATTTTTCAAGTGAAATTACCAAATTAATAGCCATAAATCTAAAAATGATGATTTGATTTAATGGGTAAGTTGTAGGGTTGATTTGAGAGTTTGATGGATTATCCCATGACATGATTCTATAAACTTACAGTGAGAATCTAGTGGTAAATGCACTTCAATATGGTTGTAAATTTCATCTGATATGATCACAGATCAAATAAATGGTCATTATAACTCTACTATTCAATGCAATTATCTATATTAACCAACTTTTCCAACCTATTAATTCGTTCTATAGATTGAAGAGTTGAGAAATAGCTAAGTTCTTGAGAACTAGAATAAACAAGCCATTTCCATATGCACCAAAAGGCAAGAATTTAATAGATAATTCAAGGATTACAGTCATTTATACAAGAAGAGAACCAAGAACAAATAGCATGGGAAAGGTAAGCATCCACATCATACTAGAATGGAAAAAAGAAGTGTGGGATGATTCCATTAACTTGAGAGTCCTTTAGCACAAGGATTTCAAGGGCAAGTTGGAGTATACACTAATTATAGAGCATGACTTCATGGATGTAGATCTATTCCAAGAGCTCTAGAAAGTGTACTACATGCATGATGTTGGACTTAGGAATAACAAGAAGAGGATGGACATCATTGATGAAGTTCAAGAATTGCAATTTTCTTCCCTTTTGAACTTATTGAGTGTCTTGGCCTTAGGTTCATCACAACCTATGTAGTGCTACATAAATTTCTTAATGAGTAGAGTGCACCAAGGTAATATTTGGGTATTTAATACTATTTTGTTACAACTTTCTATCATATAAACTAATTTGGTTTCCCCTTCATCTTCTTGGCTTAAACCATTTCATCTTGTGGCTCCCTTAGATCTCACCTATTCAACTTCAATAAAGAGTTCCTTCCAATATTTCCCATTGAAAAAATGTTAATATCTTACAAGGTGTGCAACATCCCAACCCATCATGAGCAAGCTAAGTGAGGTGTGACTTGGTAAAATTTCCTTCTTTAACTCAACACATTAGCTTATAAATAACAACAATCCTATCTTTCAATATTTCAAGGAAAGAAATACAAATTTAGCAGTGGAAAAAAACAAAAATAAGCCTTTACTTATATGAATCCAATGCCTTAACAATGACCAATCAACAAGTGAAGACTAGAGTTCAACACCAATGGAAATTGTATGGGAAAACACACTCTAAAGTCAATGTACCTCACAACCAAATGTAAACACATACAGAGGTGATGCCCCATGCATGGCTCTACTCCATGGGAAACTTAGTGGCTCATTCACCTAAGGAGGAACTCAACAAGAAACACCTTTTTCCAGCAATGGAAGCAATTTCGCAAAATCTCAAATTGTACGAGCATTGTATGGTGGATATGATCCTAGCTACGAAACCAACTTTTCTCACAAGACTCTAGTGTGCAATAACTCTACTCACTCTATATTTGGTACCATAGTAGAGCTCTTTTAAATAATTTCAAGCACAATGGGTTCAATACCTCCCATGAGATACATACACCCTTAACCCCATCTTACCCACTAAGAAAATTTTGTGAGATATCCTCAACTACTCCAATCACTTTCATATCCTAGGTGACAAGTTCACCCTTCTCAAGGCAGAAAAACCAAAACAACCTACATAAAAAACCCAAGTCTCCTAGTGGCAAACCTTATGTTCACACCCATATAAATAGAACAATGACTAGTTCCTACCCTTGGCTTCTCAACCTAAACAGGGTTATTCCCATCATCATCCAACCCTCAACAAAGAGTAATTAAGAAAACAAACTTAGGATGAAATTAGGGTTGGGGATAGAATTACTTAGGTCATATGATAGGCAATTTCTATATTAACCTTATCGTGCTTGGGCCTTAAATCCTAATTTGACTTTAGGAGCAATATTTCATAAAATAAATTATCACTTCTTGATTCCCTTGCCTCACAAGGTCCTAAAACTCTAGGCTAGGTCGTTCTCATTAATTAAGAGTCCTTCCTTAGAGTATGTTTTTCACAAAAAAACTATTATCCATCTGAGCTACTCCCAACAACTAACCTAAGTTAGTGTGGGTCCCAAGATCAACATCCATGCAACTTGATGTTTCTCAATAACAATATTGTAGGTTTTAACCTTGTAAAATTACTTACTACAAATAGATTCGTAATAAAAACAAAAAATATATAATGGCACACACACGCACACACACATTACACAAATATTTTACCCTGAAAACCCAAACCGGGAAAACCAACAACTTGTTTAGAGTCACACCTCTAATATTTTATTCATCGTATATCTTCATTGTTTACAACACAATATATACATGATCCAACAACATCCCAAACCCCTAACCCATTGACCCAGATTTGTCAACAACCCTAATTCCTTAACCAGAATTAGAAAACCATGTGCTAAAAAACCACTAAAAACGAACACAAAAAAACGCCAAAAAGGTTTGGTCATGCAAATAATATAACACATACCCAACATTCTCACACTTGTTGTTTTCTTTGCATATAACACATACCCAACATTCTCACACTTGTTGTTTTCTTTGCATACAGGGGGTTACATGATTACATAGTCAACAATCTGAGGAAGCAATGCCCATTGTTTCTCTATGTCAAGAGAGATTCTTGGTGCTCACAGACTTTGCCAATGAATCAGCAACATTCTTCAAAGTGTCCACCTTCATCAACAACACCTTCTTATCTTAAATCATGTCTCTCACAAAGTGATGTTGAAAATCAATATGCTTTGTCTTTGAATGATAAGTCAGGTATTTCACCAGGAAGACTGCAATCTGACTATCACAACCTATCCTTACAACTTGTTGTACCAACCCAATACATGAACACAATATGTGTAACCATACTACTTCCTTGTTTTCATGAGTAGTTTTCATGTATTCAGCTTATGTAGTTGAGAGTGCCACTATGCCCTGTCTTTTTCTCATCCAACTGATTGTTCCTCCAAACAGGTTAAACACATACCCAATTGTAGATCTTCTGCGATACATATTTCCAACTCATTCTGCATCAACAAACCCATGTATGTCCAACACTCTATCCAATCTTGGTCTTCCTTGGTAGCACAATCCATAATTGGTAGTGATCTTGGGACACTAATCTTCAGGTAACCTTACACCTACAGGAATTGGAACCTTGATCGGTTTACATTCCTGCATATTAAACCTCTGCAATATTGTCTCGGCATATTTCCTCTTATTTAACCAGAGTTTCATGTTTACTCAATCTCTTTTAATTTCCATGCCCAAAATGAAATTTGCAGCATCAATATCCTTCATGTCAAATTTAGAGGACAACTGAGTTTTTGCATCTTGGATAATGTCCTTGTCATTTCCTATCAGCAACATATCATCCACATAGAATACCAAATAAATAAGGTGATCACCAATTAATTTAAAATACACATAATGATTTGCTTTGCTCCTTGTGAAGCCAAGTCCCAACATATGAGTATAAAACTTTTGATACCACATCCTTGATGATTGTTTTAACCCATACATGGACTTTTTCAGCTTGCATATCATCTCTTTCTTTTCCTTCACAACAAATCCTTTTGGTTGCTTCATGTAGATTTTTTCTTCCATATCCCCATGTAGGAATGTTGTATTCACATCCATCTGTTCTACTTCAAAATCAAAAGTAGCAACAACATATAAAATAAATCTAATAGAAGTTAGCTTGGCAACAATAGGAAAAATTTCACCAAAGTCAATTCCCTCTACCTCAGAATAACCTTTTGCTACTAATAAAGATTTTTATTTCTCCACTTTGCCTTATGCATTCAACTTCTTCTTAAACACTCATTTGTTGTCAATGAGATTTCTTCCAGTCGGAAACTCCACTAGATCCCAAGCCTCATTCTTGTCCAAGGCTGCCATTTCTTCAACCATGGTAGTTTTTCCATATTTTTCCATATTTTTCCATCCTCTGAATCCACTACCTCCCAAACTGTGTTAGGATCATCATCAGTAATAGACAAAGCAAAATTTAAACAAAAATCACGTGGAGTATACCTTCCTGGTTGCCTTATTTCCAAAACCGATCTCCTCAATACTGGAGTATGAGGAAATTATTCTTCTAATTCTTGTTCTTCTGTAGATTCTAATTCATTATCCTTCAACTCAAACTCGATTTTCTCTGGTTCTTCCTCCCTTGGTATGACTTCATGTTTGAAAACATCTTTTATTTCTCTAAATACCACATCTCGAATATACACTACCTTCTTAGTTTCTGGGTTCCAAATCTTATAACCTTTTAGACCATTATTACTCAATAAAGATACACTTTTCAACCTTTTTATCTAGCTTACTCATGTTTTCCTTTAGAACGTGAACATAGAAATCGCAGCCAAATATCCTAATGTGTATAAGACAAGGCTTCTTATCAGTCCATACCTTGTGTGGAGTCTTGTCATCCAATGTTGATGAGGGTGATCGATTGACCAGGTAACATGCAGTACCCACTGCCTCTACCTATAATTCATGTCCTAACCTGACACCACTGAACATTCTCCTTTATTTTTCCATCAGCGTCCTATTCATCCTGTATGCAACTCCATTATGTTGAGGTGTGTATGGAGTAATCTTCTACCTTTCTCTACCTCACTTCTTACAAAATTATTCAAATTCATTTCCGTAGAATTATCCACCATTATCCATCCTCATCACCTTAATTCTCTTCTCTATCTGATTCTCCATAAGAGCCTTAAACTCTTTGACTTTGTCAAAGAATTCAGATTTTTTCCTAAGGAAACAAATCCATGTATTCCTCGAGAAGTCATCTATAATTGAGACATAGTACATAGATTTTCCCAATGATGGAACTAACACAGATCCAAACATATCACTGTGCACCAACTATAAAATTCCATCTGCCCTCATTACACCAGAGGGGAATCTTACCCAATTCTTCTTCCCATATACACAATGTTCATAGAAATCAAAATTCATAGATAAATTGGCCATACCTTCAACCATACATTTATCGTGTAGTAATCGAATTCCCTTCTCAACGATATGCCCTAATATTTAATGCCGCAACATAGTCTTTTCTCCGGAGATTGTAGGATTTTTTTCTTCTTCGTATCCAATATTAGGAACAATAGAACTATTGCACCCATCACTAATAGTGCTTCCCTACAGCTTATACAGAGTTCAAAACCAAACTCCCTTCAGCAACACCAATTCTCCTCAAACCATCCTATAGGTTTATTTCTCAAACATTGTTTTTACCCATGCGTCATCCATTTTTCTTACAAAAATCAAATTTCTAGCCAAACCTAGGATGTGAAGAACATCAAGGAGTTTTCTAATCCTTCCATCCATGAGCTTCAACTTGAATTTTTCTCGTCCTATGATTTTGGCTATCGATTCATCACCTAGGAAAACATCACCTCCATCATACCTTTCATATTTGTAGAACCACTCCTTGTGGGGAGTCATATGAAAGGATGCACCTGAGTCAAGCAACCATGCCTCATGATTTGCATGTGTTCTTAAAGATTTCAAGTACACATCCCCTCCTTCATCCACAGAGGTTTTTGGTTCTGTAAAAGGAACATCTTCAAATCCCTTCCCTCTCTCAACACTTTAGGATCTACATTGTTTCTTGTAGAGCCCTTATTTTTCACATCTCCACCATACCTTTACAAATTTTTTGGGAGATTTAGATCTTCCCTTAGATTTAAATTTACCACTTGAGGACTTCAATTTATTTCTTTCCTAGGATCATCCTCTTGCAAATAAGGAATATGTGCTATGGCTTTCCATATTTTTTCTCCTCATCTCCTCCGACAACAAGGATGAGACCACATCATCAAAAGTTAAAGTAGTTGAATTACTACCTATGGCCCCAACCAAACTATCCCATGAGTCTAGTAAAGAGAACAATAATCTAATACACTTATCTTCATCATAACTTTAAATATCAATAGACAATAATTGACTTATCACAGTATTGAAGGAGTTTAGATGCTTTGTCACCAAGTCTCCATCTTTCATCCTAAAATTGTACATCTTCTTTCGCAGGAACAATTTGTTTACTAGGGACTTAGACTTATACAAATCCCATAACTTATCCCATAATTCCTTAGTTGTAGATTCCCCTAACACATTTAATAATATTGAATATGAGAGACACAACCGAAGTGTGCTCTTCACCTTTTGATCCAACTTTGCCCAGTCTTTTGTTGACATTCATGTAAGTGTAGTACATGGATCCATGGAAATCCACTAATCTTTGTCCACCAACAGATCTTCCATTTTCCCCTTCAATTTCTCAATCTCTATATTTGAACTCTTGCCATCTATTTTCACTGTACAAATCGATACTGCAAAGCTCCCACTGTAATAAGGTTTACCACATACCCAAGACAAACCCCTGACCAAAAAGGCATCCCCTTGAAGCCAATAACTATTCTAATACCAAATGTAGGTTTTAACCTTGTACAATTACTTACTTCAAATAGATTCTTAATAAAAACAGAAAAGATACAATGGCACACACACACACACATTACACAAATATTTTACTCTGGAGACCCAAACCAGGAAAACCAACAACCTATTTAGAGTTGCACCTCTAATATTTTATTCAGCATATATATATTCATTGTTTACAATACAATATATATATATGATCCCATGGCATCCAAAACCCCTATTCCATTTACACAGATTAGTCAACAACCTTATTTCCTTAACCAGAACTAGAAAACCATGTGTTGATAAATCGCTAAAAACGGACGCAAAAAACTGCATAATCTTCTTTATATCATGTGCAATGTTCACACTTTGTTGCACTTGCTTTATTATGTTTTCCATTTCTTATAAGGTTCCACTTCCTCGAGTCATTCACACTTGAAAACTATCCCAACTAATACATGAAGTATATTTCTATCCATATAAGGCTTCATATAGATTCTTCTTCAGCTAATGGTGGTGACCATTGTTGTAAGAAAATTCCACCAATGGAATATAATTCTCAATTTTTGGGTTGATTCATGACATACACTTGGAGCATATCTTCCAAACTTTGGTTAATTCTTTATGTTTATCCATCAAACTCTTGATTTTAAGATGTACTAAAACATAACTTTATGTGCAACTCTTGAAAAAAAATCTTCCCAAATTTTGAAATGAACCTTGGATCTTGATCTAGCACTATAAATTTTGGTACACCATGCAATATTACCACTTCTTGCATATAAATACAAGCTATGGAACTTACTCAATGAGCAGTCTTGATTGGAATAAAATGTGCTACCTTGGTTAATCAATGAACTGCTACAAAGATATATTCAATGACTTTGGAATTTTTTGGTAATCTCGTAATATAATCTATCGTGATTTATTTCCACTTCCAGTCAAGTATACTTGAAGGGTTCAATTTTCCTATTGGATGTTGATGTTCAACTTTTATCTGTTGACATTCTAGATGCTTAGCCACATACACCACAGTACCAACTTTTATTCCCATCCAGTAATACATTTGATTCATATTTAAATATGACCTTTGATATCTTGGATGCCAGAATATGGGGCATCAAGAGCTTCATGAAATACTAATCTCCACATATTTGAGTGATTTGGCACATATATTCAATTCCTCCAAGCAAAATTCCATCTTCTACGAGGCAAAAATCTTCATATTTCCTAATTTCCTTTTCACTCCAATCCTTCTTCCTTGATAATGCTCAACATACTTCTTGATACAACCTCTTTTCTAAGGATTTCATTCTAATTATTGTCCTCAAATATTACTAATCTTGTGAGATTGCACATACATGCCTTGTTTGACTTAATGCCTCGGTTACTTTGTTCCCTTTTCCTTCGATATGTAGTATTTCACAAACATAACCACTAAAAAAATATACCCATCACCACTACCTGGCATTGAACTACAGTTGAGTTTCTAGGTATCTTAGATGTTCATGATCAAAATGTTATTCAAATTTCCTAGGAATGAGATAATGTCACCATACATTTAATGCATGTATGATAGCTAACAGTTCTAAGTCATGAGTTGAATAGTTCTTTCTCATGAATCTCTAGCTTCATGGATCTGTAGTTGACCATTCTACCATATTGCATTAATGCTCCCTCGATACCTTTTGCATTGGCATCGACACACACCAAAATGTATTTATCAAAATTAGGTAACAATAACATGGGTGTCGACGTAAGAAATTTTTTTAACTCTTGAAATTCCTATTCATGCAAGGTTGTCCATACAAATTTCATTATTTTACCTCGTAATTTTGACAAAAGTCCTACAATATTCAAAAACCTGTTGACAAAGCTTCAATAATATGTTAAATTTCAGAACCAACACCCGGTAAATTATTTCATATCAGACTCTTGTTGTAATAAATTTATTAAGCATATTTACTAAATAAAAAACACAGTTGAGTTTTAACGATTTACATAAAGAAATCAGTGGAAGCAAAACAGGAAACCAAACACATTTGAACATGTAATTTTCTGGGTAAATACCCCTGGAAAAAACCTTAAGGGAAAACCAGTACTGTGATGATTTTATTAAGATAAAATAATGGCTCACATCATGGGATAATGGCCCACTCGAGGAAAAATACAAAACAGCAAGAATAGCCTATCGCACCTCAAGATATATTTTTTGGTATTGTTGGTCATTGCTTCCTAGCTGCCCCTTTCTCCCTTCCTCCAACCTTTCCCCTGCACACTTGGATGAAAGTCCTTCTCCACCCAGTCAATGATATCTCACTATCTCACTCTATGTGTGTGTGTCTCCTCCTCTCACTTTAGCTTCATTTTATAATGTTGAGTTTACCCTAAATCCAAAACCCTATATCTCAATGTAATCAATGGTCAATATTAGATATCACTGACACTTTAGATCAATGGCTAGGATTTAATTTAATTCACTAATGTCAAATACTTATGAATTAAATTAAATTAAACTCGCATTAATTATAAAGAGACATTCACTTAAAATTCACTTTATTAAAGTGAATTTCCTAAGCCTTGAGAGGTATCAAGGACAACTTCCACATGTTAGACACAAAACCAATGTGGAAGTACATGTTTGATACTACAAACATCAACAAAATCCACCGCAATAACCCAAGAGGATTGCCAAACAAGCTTCAAGATCATTCTAAATCTTAACTCTTCAATGCTCCTCCAAAACTCCAAATGCTCACAAATGCTCAATGAGAGAGACGTGAGTCAAATAGAGGTGGGGGGCCCCTCGACTGAGGTGAGTCCTTATATAGTTTGTATTTAGGGTTTAGTGTTTATGTAGTTTTTTTTTTTAAATAACTTTTCCAAAAAATCTTATGCTATGGTGAGGAAGATGACCAACTCGATTGAGTCCGACTCCGGGTTGACCAAGTTTAAAAACACCGGTGAACACATTGTGAATAGATCAAAGCACGTCAAATTGCAATAGTAGAAATGTCTTACGAAAATGAGAGTCTAGAAGAGTCAAGTACAGAATGCAAATTTAACTCCTCATGCCCTTACAACATACTTGTTACATTGAAAAGCTAATAAATCTAAAGCACTTGGGTCCAACGTTATCAAAACCAAAATTGAGACTAGAATTGGCTAAGGGCTAGAGGAGGAGTGGACTGGAACCGGTGAGAAAATTGGGTTGTAGAACTAGTTGTCTAAAAAATACATAAATTATGCAAATTTAAATAATAAATATACTCATGTACATCAATGAAAATCCAAACCATTAGACACCAAATATATAATGTTTGCCTATGTATGGTACATAAGGACTTTTTTTCTTGATTTGTTTTTTGGTCTTGTTTTTGTTTTTTGGGCATGGTAGCATGCTGGTGAGTCTTGGTTTCTTGAGGGCCAACCAAGATCAAAATTGGCTAGTTTTGTCCGAACCGGTTGGTTTAGGGTTCAACTTCTAGTTCTCACATCTTTTTTGTGAACCACTTTGGACTTATTGGTTCCAATGATTTTGATAAAATTGCTTGGGACATGACCATCATCATCACTCATAAGTTATAAGTTATACCTGATGATTTATAAGTGCAAATAATCGTTTATATGAGTTATTAGAAGCTACATTTTATAACTTCATAACTTATAATGTCTATTGGGTCTAGCTATGGTGGTTAAGAGAAGTTGTTATCCTCCCTACCTAGGTTCGAATTTCGCTAGTGACATGTTTTCCTCTCGTGGGCCGATTGGGGTGTTAAGGTATTGGCAATCTCACTCTTGCTGAAGCACTTGAGGGTGGGACAAGATATTTCCAAACATTTAAGTCAATTAGGTATAGCTTGGGTGGTTAAGAGAAGAAGTTCTTATCCTCCCCACCCATATTCAAATACTTCTTGTGATATGTTTGCTGCTCATGGGCCAATTGGGGCTGGCAAGGTATCAACAATCTCATTGTTGCTTAAGCGCTTAAGGGTGGCTCAAGATGTTTCCAAACATTTAAGTCAGTTGGGTCTAGCTTGGGTGGTTAAGAGGAGAAGTTCTTATCCTCCCCGCCTTGGTTCAAATCTTGCTTGTGATATGTTTGCTCCTCGTGGGCCAATTGGGGCTGACAAGGTATCAACAATCTTGTTGTCGCTTAAGTGCTTGAGGGTAGGTTGAGATGCTTTCAAACATTTCACACATGAATGTGGTGTGACAGGAAAGAAAGAGGACTTTTTTCTTGCCCATCTAGGTTCAAATCTCACCAAGGTTTGTTTTGACGGGAAATTAGGGGAGTCTTTGAGCCTGTTATCCCCTATCCAAGGGACAACTAAGGAGATTATGTCTCGAGGCCCACAGGTCCTAGACATGGAGTACCGAGAGCCATATGACTTGAGCTTGGTCTTGGAGGGCCCATCTTTTCTTTAGCGCCTCCTATCTATCAGCAACATCAACATCCATCCCATCGGCCTGATTCTTAAGTAGCAATGGGTCTTGGTCCATGAGGTAATGAGTCCGGGTATCATGGTATGTGTCACTATGATTCTCAAAACATTTGAATATGTGCATTTAATTGTTTTTACTTCTAGCATGTGCTTGGACCTTATTGATTTCCACTTGACCACACCTGGGGGGAATTCCATGATTCCCTAGTAAGTTGGTTCCCATAGGGTTTGATTTTCCATTGGGGGGGTTCATGATATTTCATCATTTGTTCCCACCATACTTACCACTTTTCATATTTTTCCTGCTCATCTGTCCCATACAATGGTCTAGGCATTCGGTTTGCCAAGCTATCAAAGGGTTGTACCTTACCTTGTGGGAAGAAGGGGATAAAGGCCCAAAGGGTAAAATTAGCTGACAAAAGATAAAATACAAAAGAATGAACCTGTCATATGCTTTGCCCAGGGATCCTCGAGAAAGAAACAAAAGGCTTATCAACAAGAAATAGAGGGACCCATAAAAAATAATAAATCAAGATCTAGTTGGAGGATAGGGGGTCTCATCACAAGTCAACCTATTAAGTCCATGGGCATGTAGTGGTATGACATTACCATTCAGTTGGTCACCATGCCAACATAGTGTCTCTTGGTGGCATAGACAAGAGAAAGGGGGTCTCATCATGAGACAACCTTCTCATTTCCGTGAAATGCTTGTGAGTAACATTGTCACCACTGGTCACCACGCCAAGGCAATGTCCCCTAACTAGTCTCTTGAAAGAAAAAACAAATAAGAATAAAATATAAAAGGCATGAATGGGATTGGAAACATTTGCATTACTTCTCGAAGAGCCACCTGGAACTAGTTCTCCCTCCAACCCTGGCACATCATCCAGCACAAAGGCATCTTGTTGCTCCTATTGAATTGTTGTCTTCTTAATGACGTAACATATCAGTGCCCTAAAGTTTGGAAACTTTGTTGAAGGCCTGCTCTCCCTCAATGTGATATTAGGAGCCTCAACTTAATCCTGAGGATCCATCAATGTCATCTCATACCAACTAGGTATCCTAACATAACTGGAAGGAGCTAACTCTCTCTTCCCATATGAAGGTTGACTCCTCACACTAGAATTCTATGAACTCTATGTTCCCTTCAGAGCATCCTACTCCTTGTCCTCTACCAATGACATTGATCCATGATCCAAGATTCCCTAAGATCCATCTATAGGCTTTCCCTGCAAC
>CBVK0102889472.1:0-23959 GCA_900067695.1 Picea abies | reverse complement strand
TACATTTATCGACCTTCTTCATAAGGTCCCTTCACATCATACATTCACATTTTCATCATGCTTTAGCATGGTAATTCCTGTATTAGGATCAATTACAAATTTGGGGGAAACATGGTGTTACAATGGTCCTTATTGCTTAGAATCCCTTAGTCTCTCAAAAGTTCGCTCGAATGGAGTGTTGACTCCAGGGGTTGAAAAACTATGAAACTAGTCAAAAGGCAAGTGGCGCCCTTGGATGCATGAGAATGGATCTTGAAGGGGCCCACGTCATGTGATTTAAAAAGAAACTTGAGTCAACAAATCTAGGTGGCCTAGAAAATGATAAATTTATTTAACATTCTCTTATTTAAAATAATTAATTAATGAGTAAATTATTAATGATGAATCCCTAAGAGTAAAATCATTTTCAAATAAAATTTAATTAAACCTGAGTCTAAGTTTTGTAAAGAGGATAAACTGAAATTAATAACTAGATCAAAAGGGGAATGTGGTAAATAAATACAAGAACTAAGTAAAAAAAATAATCTTAATGATTTGATTTAAGGCACATATGAGTAAGAAAATATAAAAAGGGATTTTTTAACTCAACTTAGATTTAGCAAGGCGTCATTCTTTAATTGAAAATAAGGGGAATAAAGAAACAACTAGGAGTGATTTAAGGAGTTCTTTTAGGAAGGATGTGAAAAATTTACTTTTATTAAAATAAATTATGGAATTACCCCTGGCTCGGAGGTACCGGTTTATCGGATTGGCATGCGGGAGCAAGAAGGACTAGCGTCAGTTCAAGGTTGAAGATCAACTTCTTGCTTCAATTTGATTATGGCATTTATGAATAAGTTTGTTCCTTTCTTGTTTAAAGAACTTTCGTTTTAAATTATTATGAACATTTCCATTGTGGATGAATTGGATTCTATATAATGATTCAATTGGAATATTGTTGGAGAAATGAAAAATTTAGTTAAAATGGAATCTCAATCCTTCGCCAGATTGTTGTTATACCTGTATCACATGCTATATTTTGTGCGACGCAGATTATTTTTAATTCAAGCTTGCTCTACAACTTCTTATCTCTGAAAATCGTGTCCTCTTGGATTAATATCTATCGAAAAACCTTGAGGTATTCGTGCTACTGAACCCATGCCTTAGCCACGACGGTGTTGCATATTACCAACTCCGTCATCCATTTTTGATGAAGGTCCCAGTTGTAGAAGTGGTAGTGCGCCATTCCTATCCCCCTCTCGGACAGAAATCGAATGGCTTGGACTGCCATTGCTGCTCTCATCCACTGGACATAACTCGAACTGATGAGTGCGCCTTTCCGAACTCCTTCCATTGAAAGAAAATCGGGCTGCCAAGTGCGCTCGTTCTTTGCTCATCCATGACAGCCTGGTGCGCTCTCCCGTTCCTCAAGTCGTGACAGATTTAGGGCTTGCCAAGTGTGCCCACTCTCGCTCGTCCATGACAGAAATTTGGGTGGCCTGTGTACCCTCTCATTGTTTCCTACTTGACATAATTCGGGCCAGCTATTGCGCCCTCCCTTTACTCTTTTCCTTGACTGAAATTGGTTGGCCAAGGTGCCCTCTCCTTGCACACTTACATATGGTATTCGGGCTTGCAATGCGCCCTTCCCATCGCTCAGTCTGGACAAAATCCGGGTATGCTAAGTGCTTCTTCCTCTTTTACTGGTATGAAGACAATGCCTGGTGACCGGCATGGGCAGGTGTACTTCGTTTTTTTTCCAAAACCTTGAGAACTGGCCATGTTTCCTTCAATTCTGATCCTCAATGATTTGCGTTAACGCCCTGTCCATATCCATTACACGCATGATGTTTTTAGTATGGACGATACAAACCCACAATGTGCAAAACTTGATGTAATCTTTGTAATTTGTATCGATAACAATTACATATATTTTTTCAAATGATATTAAACAGAAATTGATTCTATATATTTTAAAAATAATTATTTAGTTGTGAATTTAAATTATCACTATTAAATGAAATAATTCATGGAATAGATAGAATTTCAATATTAAAATCTCTTACAAGCAAAAACTAAACTTTCTCATATGTATATTTGAGGCTAGAATATTACCTTGAAATTGCATTTACATTTAAAATTTGTTTGGGTTATTTATTACAATTGTTTGGTTGGAATACCATTTGGACCAAATACTAGTCATTAGGAAGGAAAAGGGTTACAGGTACATATATTTCTCTAATCTCATATTTTCACATTTTTCATTATGTGAATTTTCTTCTAGATGTTCCAAGTTGTTTGACATTATGGAAATGTTTGAACCTGTAAACATAAACATAGTCCATATTTAGGATAAACATAGTCCATATTTAGGATAATGAATCATGTTGAGCTTTCTATTCATTCTTGTAATAAATACTAATCTATACCCTTTGATTGCCTCTACTCTACCCCCATGTTAGATTACCAATTTTTCATTTTGATTATGTAATTTGGTTACTTTTGCGCCATGGAAATAAAATTGATAATTACTTTTGCACCATGGAAAAAAAAATTGATCACTTTTCTGCCATGAAAATAAACTCGATAATCACTCTTGCCAAATGAATTAAATGTTGATGTGTGATTGGTTAGCAGTTTGCTTACTCTTGCGTCATGAAAATAAGTTGATGATCAATCTTGTGTCATGAATTATTGTTGATGTGTGATTAGTTAGGATTTTTCTTACTCATGTGCCATGAAAATGAAGTTGATGATAACCCTTGCGTAATGAAAATAATGTTGATATATGATTGTTTTAGTAACTAGATTTCTCATGCGCTATTAATTATGTTGATGCATGATTGTTGTAGAAATTAGATTCTCTTGCGCCATGAAAAAGTTGATGTATGGTTGTTTAGTAGTTATATTTCTCTTGCACCATGTAATAATGTTGATGGTTCACCAATAAGCTAGACTGGAGTTATGAGTTGTGTCAAATAAGGGATTTAGACACCTCCTTGATCCTCAGAACAATTGCCAGACCTAAGACCTTAAGTGCTCAAAATAAATCAGATGAATCATGGGCTTGAGAATTGCTTATGTGTCCTAGAGGTCCTAAGCATGCAGGATAGGTTGGGAAGGTAGCTATTTTATTATTCAGTGACATGGTTGATAATTTATGATATTTTTCTTCAGTTGATTGTGATGTCTTGACCTGCGTTGTTATTATTTATGTTAATGTGTTGGATTTGTGTCATTATTGATTATGAAGATGTGTCGATGGAGAGGATATTAATTATCTTGTGATGATTTTAATTTCCTTATGCAAAAAAAATAAAAAAATTCATTCACCTTTGTACATTGTTATTTGTTTTCATAATGAAGGGTATGTTACATATGGTGTCAGAGAAGGTTCAACCCCACGACTTGGGATCATTGTGCCTTCCAATGTATTAGACACTTGATTAATAAATTATCGCTAATTGAAATTGAAAGTTGTCCATGCAGGTAATCATGGTTAGAGGACCCCATGGAGGTAGACGACATGGTGCTAGAGACAAAGGCACGATGCCTCCAGTAGCATCCATGCTAGAGGGGTCTAAACCCCAAGGAGAACAACAATTCATTAGACATGCGCAGATTGTTGCGGGGGATGTGGTTGGTTTGATGAGATATTTTCAGAGGATGTCGGAGGCATTGATTAACCGATTAGATAGAGATGAGTTTAGGGTTCCTGTACCCAATGAGGGTCCACAACATGCTTCAGTTGGTAGTGGTGGAATTCACATAGAACTCGAGAAGGTTAAGTTTCTTGAGTTAATGGATGCCACAGATGGCTCATCCGTCAAGGCTTGGTTGGAGAACATGGTGATGTGCTTCACACTTTGCAACTACACCTCCAACATGAAAGTCCACATGGAGGTATTTCACTTGAATGGGAGCACACTTGTATGGTGGAAGAATCTCCTACCTCAACTGAACATGGTCATCAGAGACGTGTCATGGCCATTGTTCAAGGAACGGTTCCAAGAGAGGTATTTTTCAGAGGAATTCATTGAGCTCCAGCTCAATGAGTTCAACTCATTACAATAGGGTTGTTGCATGGTGTGAGAGTATGAGGCCCGATTCATGGAGTTTCTTAGGTATGCTCCACACCTCAACATAGAGAATCTAAAGATAAACAATTTTCTGTTCGACCTTAACTTCAACATTTGTGCAAAGGTGGGGATCATAATTCTACAGACGTTGCACGACACAGTCCAGAAGGCCCTCATAGCTGAGGAAGAGCTGACTAGTAGGGGTCAGGGAAGGACTCCTGCAAGACTGACTGGACAAACAACATTAGGTGTGCAGCAGCATCAAACACCAGCTAGAAATACATAACGGTATCGATATGCATCAAGAGAATCCATGTTCATGACACCATTATGACTAGATCCTCAGTAGAGGACTCCTTACAAAGGACCATCGCATCAAAAGTATAATTGCCTGCAACAAAAATAGTTTAGGCCTATTCAACAAAACAGACCATGATTTTAGGCTGATAGGAAAGAAACTACTACTTCGGGTACCAGGAGTACTGGACCAAAGACTGGATTTTGGAAATGTGGAGAGTCACCTTACCAACGATATTGTCTGTTTGAGAGGGCTAGAGAAGTCGGGTCAGTCGGACACACTACAGTTGGAGATTTGGGCAGGCCCCACAAGATTCGTGCAGTGGTGAATAACTGCTAGGCTGAGTACCAGTCCACTGTGCTCGAGACGTCAGGTACTATTGTCGACCAAAATTTTAGTATTTTGATAGATCCATGTGCTATAGAGATCGTTATTTCTAGTGTAGCACTAAAAAGAATTAAGGTAAAGGAATTCGAGAAGGATGACTTTAGACATATAGAAATGGCTCCAGGTGCCAAAAAAACATTACAGGAAAGGTTACGAATTCTAACATTGACTTGGGATATTTTGTAACAAAGTCCAATATATATGTCATGACCTTAGGATCTTAAGGCATAATGATTGATATGAACTGGTTGGAATCACATGATGTGTTTCTCAACTATAAGATGAAATGGTTGAGTTTGACCGATGATGAGGGACAAAGAAGAGTGATTGTAGGAAGAAAGCAAGGAGTGTCTCTGAGGTTCATTTCTTCCCTACAACTACAAAAGAGCATGCACAAAGGATGCAAGCTATATGCAATCTTAGCATTGAATTAAAAGAGCATGGTGGAAGGATTAGAAAACTTTCTGGTCGTATGAGAGTTTGTTGACATGTTCCGAGAAGAGTTACTAGGTTTGCAACCCGAAAGAGAGTTGGAGTTTACAATCGAATTGAAAACTGGAACTAAACCTATAGCAAGAACACCTTATCGGATGTCAAAACCTAAGTTACAGGAGTTGAAAATGCAACTGAAGGAGTTGTTAGACCTAGAAATTATACGTCCAAGTGTGTCACCTTGGGGTGCTCCTCCTATTTTCATAAGAGATAAGGATGGGTCGTGGAGACTTTGCATTGACTACCGTTAATTGAACAAGGTGACGATCAATAACTAGTATATGTTGCCAAGAATATACAATGTGTTTGATCAAATGAGAGGCACGATGGTGTTTTCAAATATCAACTTGAGATCGAGTTATCACCATTTACGAATTAAATAGGAAGACATTCCTAAGACTTCTTTCAAGACGAGGTTCAAAAACTATGATTTTACTGTTTGGACTGACAAACGACCCGAGGGTATTCATGAGCTTGATGAATGGGGTGTTCCGCGAATACTTGGAAAAGTTTGTTCAAGTATTAATTGATGACATATTTATATATTCTCAAATGATGGAAGAACATGATGAACATTTTCACCTGGTACTATAGTGTTTATGAGAAAAAACATTATACAAGAAACTATCAAAATGCTTTTTCTATCAATCGAGGATTCATTACTTAGGGAATTTTATCTCCAATGGAGGCATCACTATGGATACAACGAAGGTATAGGCTATTATGGAATCGTCTATGCTGAAAAACATACCAGAATTATGCAGCTTTATGGGTTTATCCGGATATTACTGGCGATTCATCGAAGGTTTTTCGAATATAGCAAATCTGATCACGAAATTGCAGAAGAAAAAAAAGAAGTGCGTATGGACCGAGAAGTGTATTGAATCATTTTAAGGGCTCAAGGAGTTGTTGACGACAACACCAATACTAAAAGTCCTCGACATGGACAATGAATTCTTGGTATGTACAAATGCATCCAAGGAAGGCTTAGGCAAAGTCTTGATGCAAGATGGTCAACTGATCGCTTGCATCTCAAGGAAATTAAGAAAGCACGAGGAGAACTAAAAAAACATGATTTGGAGTTATTTTCCATTATGTATTCCTTGAGAGTGTGGAGACACTATCTGATTGGATGAAAATTCAAACTAAAAACAAATAATTTTGAATTGGAGCACATACTTACACAGAGTGACTTGAACGCATGACAAAGGCATTGGTCATAATTTCTTAGCGAATACAATTTTAAGATTATTTACATAAAAGGACTAGTGAATAGAGTGGCAGATGCATCGAGTCAAAGACCACACATATTTTTTAGTGATACCTCTCCAGATGAATCTTCAAGAAAAGATTCTAACTATAAAGTTCGATGATGACTGGTATAGAGACGTTAAGGAAAATATCGGACACCATGAGGGTACCAAATTTTGAAGGTTATACATTGGGAAATGATAGATTGATGAGGTATAATAACTGGATTTATGTATCGCCTACGACGAATTGAGAATCTTGATCTTAAGAGAAGCTCATAGATCAGTGTACATGGCTCATTCGGGAGTCACGAATATGAGGGCAAACCTCAAGCCTTTATTATTCTAGAAAGGAATGAAGTCAGATATAGTTAAATACATGGCGAGATGTTTAGAATGTCAGTAAGTGAAGGTTGAGCATAGACATCTAGTCAGATTACTATAGCCACACACTATTCCAGAATAGAAATGGGAGGTAATTTCGATGGATTTTATTGTTGGAATGTCATTGACGGCAAGGAGGCACGACTAGATTTTCGGGGTAGTTCACACTCTGACGAGGAGTGCAAATTTTATTCTTGTGCATACAACGTACGAGGCAGCAGACATAACAATAGATTTTGTCAACAAGATTGTGATATTGCATGGCATGCCAAAAAGGATCATATTTGATAGAGGATTGGTGTTTACCGAACATTTTTGGACTAGTTTCCAAGAGGCCTTGGGGACACAACTGAAATTTAGTATATCATATCACCTTGAGATGGATGGGCAGCCAGAATGAACAAACCAAATCTTAGAAGATATGTTGTGTATGTATGTAATGAAACAACATAAACGTTGGGAAAAATTCTTGCCACAGGTAGAGTTTATGTACAACAACAGTTATCAAAGTACCATTAATATGGCACCATTTGAGTTCTCTATGGGTGACCATGTCAGACATCATTGACCTGGGATCGACTTGAGGATAGGGTCCTAGTATGTCCATAAGTGATCCAATAAATGGAAGAACAAATGAAATCGATAATACAAAGAATTAAAGAGGTGCAATATTGACATAAGAGTTATGCTAATGTGCATCGCGTTGACTACAACTATGAAGTTGGTGACAGAGTTTTCTTGTGGGTGAATCCACACAAGAGTTCGATTAAGTTTTTAATTGGTGATAAACTCTCTCCTAGGTTTGTGGGACCTTTTAAAGTTGTGGAAAAGAAAGGACCTATGGCTTATCGACTAGCCTTACCTGATTCCTTGAGTTGTATGCATGGTGTTTTTCATGTATTTGTTTTGCGACATTATGTTGGTGATCCTACACATGTGATTGAAATGAGTTCCTTATAAGTGTCAAACGAGGGTGCACTCACGACGGAGTCATCCAATATATTTTCATCGTGACTTATAAATAATTGCATTAAATGAGCTTAAATTAAAGTGCACCATTAAAGAAGGAAAAGATAAAAAATTAAGAGACATAAGCATCAGATCTGAACACAAAAACTTGATAATGGAGTTCTTTCCTGGTGGAATACATCTCTGGGTCTTTCTCTCAAATGAGTAGGCTCTTTCACCAACTCAGCAAAATAATTTGGAAAAATACATAAGTATACCTCATTCTGAAATCAAGTTGCAGAAATAATGCTCAGATCAGAAAACAGATAGCACCACTAAATTTGTGGTGTCAAATTACCCAAAAATGGTTTTCTCCATGCCTCGATCTGACTTTGGAACTCCCAGGCCCAAGAGGAATTTAGTCTCAATTTCCATACCCTCTGTAACCTGCAATTATGATTATACTTGCATCGAAATGCATGTATGGATGGTCGTACGGTTTGCGTGCCTCCCCCTGTGGTTGGGTGGATGAATCATTTAAGAAATTATTTAGGCGTTGTTTACAATGTGGAATCCGTAAACTATTGGTTAGGGAAGATGTTTTAAGGTGTTGTGGGAGGAGGTCCCAAGGTCAAACCCTGTGGACTCTCTTTTTTGGATTGTATTGTTATATGCTATACACACACACACACACACACACACACACACACACACACATTTATGTTTCACGAGTTTAGTGGTGGCTCTAGAACCTTCTCCAATGATTTAAAACCGTGGCTAGGTTTGGTGTGGTCTGCTAGATTTGGCGGACCCACCAAACAATTTTCTTCCAAAATTTCGTTCACAGGTTGTCCTTGGGATTTTCTCGCCTTCCACATGGTAGCCTATGATTGGGCCACGTGGAGGCCCCTCACTGGTCCATGGTTCCATATGCCAATTCATCACACCACGACAACCACTACATCAGTCGTACAAACTATATGGATGCCACGTGGCATGATCTGATTGGTCCACGGATCAATCCAAAAACACCAAAACTGGATGACATGGGGCAGCCTCTATGCTTCCCCATCATCATGATGACATCAACATGCAATGTGTCACCTTCCTGCTCCTTCCAATTGTATTGTACAGCTGTTGATGTCATCTGTACAGATGCTGACTCATTCCTTGTTGACTGGGCTAGGTTGACCAAACTTTGACCACAAATAACTCTCAATATGTAACTTTGTTTAACAATTCATTTGCACCGTTAGAAATATTGCAACGTGCCATTCCTTATCATGTCATTTCCACTAAGTTTTGGGAACTTTGAATTTTTTCCCTTTCTCTATCTGCTTAAGCCATTCTGAGCATCATGAGTTGCCTCTATGAGTTATGATTTGGTCTTATCCTTCTCTGGATCCTTTTTGGATCACGCCTTCCCACTGAGAGATTTTTGGACCACTAAAATATTTCATCAATCAATAGGTAAGTGAGGGAAGAGTCCCCTCACTTTGTCCTTCTCTATCCATTTTTCCTTTATTGGATGTGTTCCTTTTAAGCCTACTCAAAGATAATCAAGATCACCCATACGTGAAGTCCTCATCCTTCTGTCCATGATGATATATTCTTGTAAATCATCCAAGTGTAGAAATTTTGATACACTTAATGTATTCCTGCGATTCTCCTGATCTAACAATTATACACCACTGTTAAATACATAATCACTTCTACTATTATTCTTGTGGAAAATTAAACCACAATCACAAAGTGAAATATCAATAACACATAACACAGAATTTTTACCGGGAAAGCATAAAGCTAAAAAGCCCACTATCATATATTATGTATATCATGAATCATGAAACAATCTCATACAAAACTCTAATTCAAGAGCTCTCAATACAATACAATCATCTCACACTATCATACACAAATTCACAAATACATGTGCCAATTCTTGTGTCCAGACAACTTGCCTCCTCTGCACAATCTCTGCAATTCGAATTCTCACAATGAATCATTGTGAATTGCCTAGTTTTCACATGCTCATAAGCATATCCACTGCATGTGTGATTAAATCACAACTGATAGCCAAACTGACCCTTTCACCTGTTATCTCAATTGGGTCTCCACTGGATCTGACATGCATGTAGTTAACCATGGTGAATCTTTAGTTTCATGTGAGTTCACTGATTAACTGAACTCTCACTAGTGCATGTTTAGTTACAACTAGTACAATTGATCTTAACTCACTTAACTACACTTATAATTCTGTTACAAATCCAACTCACTCAGTTATAAATGAAATAATAGATTAATATTTATTGTCCAAATTATTTAAGGGAAAAATAAATTAGACACATGTTTCTTGTTGACTTTTCAACACCAAGTAGTCAGGTGCAAATTCATCAACTGACGGTATTGAAACTTCCTCATCTTGATCCATGATCATGGGAGGCTAAAAATGTTTCAAGTTCTCAATGTTCACAATTGAGTACATTTGCATGTAAGGTGGAAGATCTAGATGAAAAGCATTGGTTCCACTTTTCTGCAAGATAGTGAAGGGTCCATAATGAATGGGCTTGAGTTTCTTTCTTTCACCCTTCAATATCTCCTTGATATTGTGAAGCCATAGCTGGTTTCTAACCTGGAACTGATGATCAACCCTATTCTTTTCATGTCGATCTTTATACTGTTCTTGAATTTTCTACAATTATTCCCTAACTGCTTGGTGTATCTGTTGGATCCTCTAGATGACATTGCAGGCTCTGTCCTCTGTTCGTTCTTCATTCACATCGACATCTCTCCCATACATCAATTCCAAAGGAACCTTTAGTAGGTCCCCAAAACATGCCTCAAAAGGTGAACTTTGAGTGGACGAATATAAATCTCAGTTGTATGCATGTTGTACATAGGGCATATTTTCATCCCATAACTTGGGATGGTTGTTGCAGTAGCCTCAAAGAAAAATTACCGCTATTTGATTTACCACCTCTGTCTGCCCATTGATTTGTGGATGGAAAGCAATGCTCCTCTTTAATGTGGTGTCCATCATTCTCCATAAGCTAGTCAAAAATTCCCCAAGGAATCGAGTATCTTGATCCAAGAAAATGGATGTGGGTAATCCAAAGTGAACCCAAACATACTGAAAGAAGAGAGTAGAAGTCTACTCAATAGTGATATTCTTTTTACATGGCATCAAGATATACATCTTGTTGAACCTATCCAATACAACATACAAATAGCCATGACCCCCTTTGGTCATTGGTCAGAAACCCCCTAAACAATCCATGGAGACAATTTCCCATGGATGGGATGGAACATGAAGTGGTGAGTATAGCCCCAGTTTTTTATTAGTGGGATTACAAGTAGAACACATCACACACCCCTTTACAAATTTAGTTACAATTTCTTTCATTTGAGGCCATAAACAAAACCTCTAAAAATGAGCCATAGTTTTTCCTACCCCAAAATGCCTAGACACAAGAGAAGTGTGATCTTCTCATATTACATCGACTCGGTCAATTGTAGGAATACATAGCTTTCCAAGATGGTAGAGTAGTTTTCCCTGCAGACAATAGTTCTCTACCTGTGCAGCAAGGGTTAGCTTCTCAAATACTTCTTGAAAATCTTCATTGACAACATATTGTTCTACATAGCTATCATGAGATAAAAAAGTATTATTCAAAATATTAAAAGCAACAATAGGAGGTCTAGAAATCATATCAACTACCTTGTTACTTGTACCCTTTTTGTACTTTATTACCAAATGAAATTGTTGTAGAAAACCCATCCATTTGTAGTGTTGAGATTGTTACAATTTGGTATGTGCTTGGAGATACTGTAAGGGTTGGTGATCTGTATGTATGATTGTTTTCTTCCCTAACAATTAGTGTGTGATATCCCCAAAAATAAAATATTTTTGAAATTTAAATTTGCTGGAAATTTAATTCCGTTTTTAGTAAATTTGAATTTGGAAAACTTTTTCCTTTTATGGCAATTCCAAATTTCGAATTTGATATTTGTAATTAATTATTATGACTATTGGGAAGAGTTCTGATTGGGACTCAACTAACTATTTGACTATGACACTTGTATAAAAATAGAAGATTTATATTAATTGCAGGAGGACAAATGAAACAACCATGTTAAAATCAATTGACCATGACTCCATGAGTGGGGAACAACTTGGAAATACCTATGGGATGATTATTACAAGTGGCAAATCAAAGATTTGGCCATTGGCAGCCCCTGAAAATTAGAGCTTTAGAAAGCTGCGAAAATCCCCCCAAGGGAGGGAAAAAGACCTGGGAAAAATTGATATATATCATATTCGAGGAGGTAGGATGCTGCCAAGTATGCTGGGGAAAGATATTTTTGAGTTATCTTGTTGTTACGAACACTGTGGATTGAGTGTAAGGCAAGAGGAGTCTGCTGAGATGGAATTTCCTTGCCGTTATGAGCACTACTGAGTAAGTGGGAGGCAAGAGGATAACTGATGGAATTGAAGGACATTGTTGAGGAGGAGTTTCCAAGTTCTCCCTCATGGATTCATGGTCAGGCTAGGGAGTGAATCAGGCAAGTGGTTTTGGCTGCCCTATTCTATGGTTGGGAGGAACGTGGATGTTCCCTTTGTCTTCTCGCGATCTGGTTCACATATGTTTCTCTACTCCTTCTTTGTCTGAATGATTTTATATCTAATGCAATGTATTTGTTAAATCATAACTGAAATGATTTCCTTTCTCTATTCGAATGATTTGATATCTGATGTCATGTATATATTAAATCCAAACTGAAATAATTTCCATTCTCTGGCGAATGATTCAATCACGGATGTAATGCATCTACTAATTATGATAGATAATAATGCGTAGGAAAAATCAGTTCAAATTCAAGAAGCCTAAAGACTGACAGAGGACATAGGGTAAATCTAATCTCGAGTGACCCCTTTCTGAACGAATGATAGAATTGGCCTTTTATTTGTTATGATAGTTGAAAGGATTATTTATGGTTAAATTCTGGAAGAAATCTTCTCTAAATTAGATTCACTGCTACTTTTCTTTCTTTAATTGTTTTTGAGTAAAATCAATGCCAAGATTTGCATATTGGGAGTAGAGGTTATGCTGTAATTTCATTAATCTAACTATATGAATAATGTCGGGAAAATCGTTCTGAGTTTTGTAAACTATGCTACATTTTTTCTTTTTCATTAAACAGACTGTGTAGGGACAGATCTATAGCTGAGGTAGGAGGACCGACTATTATACCAGTTTCCCTTATAGTTCATTAACCCAACCCGTATGAAGGTATTTTGAAGAAGAGAATACAGAAACAGAAAATTATACTATATAATTTGCAATGACAGATCTATTATATGAACTACTTTAACAGTAAAGGAACCCAGATGCACCCTTCCTTATTACAGAATTTTCCTTTACCGAAGGTTGTACCAATTCGGCTATTCATATTTAGTCTTCCCTGTTTTAGTAACGATGCACAAACAAAATGAAACAAGAAGAGTCGAATTGTGAAATGCGAAAGGAATGTGGGCCAAACATTTCAGGATTTCGGGGTTCAGGATTTCAAGGATTTCGAACACCTGATGCTTAAACAAAATGAAACAAGAAAAGCCAAATCACAAAATGTGAAAGGATTGTGGGCCCAACATTTTGGGATTTCGAGGTTCAGGATTTCGAGGATTTCAAACACCTAATTCTTAAATAAAATGAAACAAGAAAAGCCAATTGTGAAATGAGAAAGGATTGTGGGCCCAACATTTTAGGATTTTGGGGTTCGAGATTTCAGGGATTCCGAACACCTGATGCTTAAACAAAATGAAACAAGAAAATATGAATCGCAAAATGTGAAAGGATTGTGGGCCCAACACGGGGTTCGGGTTTTTGGGGTTTTTGAACACATGATGCATAAAAAAAATGAAACAAGAAGTGTTGAATCGCGAAATGCGAAAGGATTGTGGGCCCAACATTTCAGGATTTCGGGATTTCAGGATTTCGGGGTTCGGGATTCGAGATTTCGGGATTTCGGGGTTCGAGATTCAGGATTTTGGGGTTTTGGGGTTTAGTAAAGCAAAGTAACTCCGTGCATATGTAACAAGCAAGTGTTGAATGCCGAAATGTCAACTTTGTATTTTATCTTATTTTAAAATACGCTCAGTCTTTATTTGAATGATTCATGTATATGATGTTATGCGTTTAATTGTGCTAAGTTGAAATAAATTCCATAGATGACATCTATTCGTTGTAATGATTTTATGTTCAAAGACTGAAATTCTGGGAATGGTTCCTCCTGAAACAAAACGTTAGACAAAATTATCTACTTATGAATTTGAAAGAACAAATCCACCTAAAGGAGCATATTTAACTCTGAAATCAAAAGTCTAGGTAGGATTGTCTATGTATAGATGAGCTTGAAGGGTACCGATCTATTTATAGGCATATGTTTACTTATGTAATTGATGTTCTAGCAGATCTTTCTTTGAATTGGTAGAAGCCTGTACATAGTACTTCGGGGTTCGAAGTTTCGTGATTTTGCAATTCAGGATTTCGCGACTCCGACGGCAATGATTCTAGGCCTTTTGAACTCCCGGGGTCCCGAAATGCCGAAAAGGGCTTGACAAGTTTTGGCCTTTTCTTATTTTGGGGTTTCATGATTCGGGTTTTCGCGACTCCAACTACAATGTTTCTAGGCCCTTCGAACTCCCGGAACCCGAAATGATGAAAAGGGGCTTAACGGGTTTTGGTCTTTTCGCATGAGATCAACTGTCCTGATTCTTTCAGGATTTTGCGAACCAGAAGTTCATGATGCAATGACTTTGAATTAACGAATTTCGAGCGCGAAATCAATGGATCTTGTTTCTTCTCATCCAACAATCGCCACCCCTCCTGAGCTTATTAACGCTAAAAGATGCTCATTCTTAACCTCCTCATAGATCTACGAGATCCAATGGTCCACGGGATTTCGGTACTTCCTCATGAAGAAATTTCATCGTTCGATCACTCTGCCCAAGGATCTCTATCCAAAATGACTTGGCGTTCTTACACCTGAACTTGACCTCTGCGAGACGATTTCAATCTCCGCCTCCCTTTGAATACTTCAAAGGTGCTATCCCTTCTAAGATTTATCTCTCTGAACATCAAAGGTTCCTTTGACCTAAGTTTAGACATTGCCTTTCAAGGGAAGTGATAGAATTATGAAAAGATTTTACTCACATAAGGTTTTCGGTTCAAAGTAATCTAGACTGGTGTAATAATGACATTATGGATAGAAATTAATCTTACCTTCTCTTAATTTCTAAGCTTAAACGAAATTGAATTGTCATAGAATTTTTTTTTTTTATGGTGAATTTGAGGTCCATTACATATGGTATTAGATAAAAAGTTACAACACTGGGCCTGAACAGGGCCAGATTAATTGCTTAGTATATATTTCAATTTATGAAAAAACTAATAAATCTTGTGGTTACAAACAGAAAGCCTTTATGTTTTGTGTTGATTATGGAAGCACAAGGTGTATAAATCAGGATGGAAGGGAATCCACAGCAAGGACCTCCTGGAGATCCAAGACATAACAGTGATGGAAGATCACCCACAGAGGTGTTAGAAACAATGAGGAATCTTATTTTTGAACTACAGGTTTTCAAGGCCGACAATGAAAAATTGAATAAAGCACAGCAGGAACAACAAGAGATAAATAAAGTCCTGTTGCGTAGTATAGTAACCAAGAAAATCCCAAAATATGATAACCATGATGAGGAGGTCAACAAAAGGGCCTCCAAGAATTCTGGTGTGGAAACAAAAAAAGGAGACAGTTCGTCTGAAGGGACACCTTCAGCTGAAGACAAAATTATACCAGACAGAAAAAGAAAACAAATAGACCACCTTGAAGGAGAATTTAAAAAGATCAAACCAGATACCTTTGATAGAGAATCCAGGATAGGAGAAGAATCTGAGGCATGGTTGTTGGACTTCAAAAAATACTTCTAGATCTACAACTATTCCAGCAACATGAAGGTTAGAATGGCCATCTACAATCTGAAGGGGAAGGCTAGCATTTGGTGTCAGGACCTGAAATTGGCCAAGGGCCTAAAGGAGAAACAGTTGGAGTGGTCCGACTTTAAGAATTATTTCAAAAAACAATACCTTTCTGAAAGCTATTATGAAAGGAAGACAAAAGAGTTTTGTGAGTTTTGACTCGGACAGATGACGATGGAGGACCTTATAAATAAATTTCTGGAACTACTAAGGTTCGTACCATACATCTGAGAGGATAAGGTAAAAATCTAATGATTCTTAAGTTGTTTACCATAGTCCTACAGGGACAAAATTGAGTTTGACAACCCCAAATTCTTGAGTGAGGTATTCAGGAAAGCACGAATGTGCTATAACCAGTATAAACAGTGGGTAGAGTTTCCCAAGGCTTGGAAGGATAAGAAGCAAGATTGAATGAACCAGTGAAGGAAGGGATACCAGCCAGCTCCTTATCGGAATGCAGCAAAATGTTTCCCAAGGAAGGATTTTCACTCCAATCATCTGAATGCGAAAGGTAGTGGTAAACCAGTAAATATGGGAATGAAGAAGTTTGGGGACAACTCCTGCGAACCATTGAAGTGTTGGGAATGTTGATAGCCTCATCTAAGGAGGAACTTTCCACGTCTAATTTCGGAAAATAGAACTGTTGTTCACAATTTGCAGGAAACCTCGACAGTGGGAGACATGGGCAGAAGCCTGCATCAGATAAATGCAGCCATAGATGGTCGATATGCTGACCACCAGTCCTTGGTGGTAGAAATCGAAGGTAAAATCAATGACACTTGAATTTTTGTTTTAATTGACCCTGGAGCTACGTTAAGTTATATTACCCCTAATATAGTAGAGTCAAATAAACTTAAGAAACGAAAGCACGCAAAATCATGGCTTGTACAACTAGCAATAGGTACTAAAAGGAAAGTAGTTGAGTAGTTGACATTATTTCTGATTTTGAGTTCAGCTTAGATGGTCAAAATATAAGGACCATTCTGAACATCCTACCACTAGGATCTTACGATATGATTATCGGGATGGATTGGTTGGAACAACACAAAGCAGTACTAGATTGTTATACAAAGATACTTAGCTATAAAGATGATTTTGGCACTGTTAGAACAGCCCAAGGCATACCAAAACCTGTATCAGACAGACAAGTTTCAGCGATGCAACTTAAGAAATGTATTACAAAGGGATGTCAAGTTTATGCCATCCAAGTGACAAATCTATTAGAAAAATAAGATAAGCCCAAGTTAGAAGACTTTGTTGTCCTACGTGAATTCAAAGACATGTTTGTGGATGAGATACCAAAATTACCTCCTAGAAGGGAAATAGATTTCTCCATAGACTTACTACTCGGATCAGCCTCTATCTCAAAAGAACCCTACCGAATGAGTCTACCAGAACTGACAGAATTAAAAATACAATTACAGGAATTGTTGGACAAAGAGTATATCAGACCGAGTGTCTCACCATGGGGAGCACAAGTCCTCTTTGTGAAAAAGAAAGACAGTACTCTAATACTATGTATCGATTATAGACAACTAAACAGAATGACTATTAAGAACAAATACCGCTTACCAAGGATAAATGATCTGTTCGATCAAGTTGGTGGGGCCAAGATATTTTCAAAATTGGATTTACGATCCGATTATCATCAAGCTAGGATAAAGGACTAGGACATAAACAAAACATCTTTTCAAACAAGATATGGACACTACGAGTTTGTAGTCATACCTTTCGGACTCACTAACGCACCAGCCACATTTATGTGCTTGATGAACAACATTTTTAGTCAGTACTTAGACAAGTTCGTAGTAGTATTTATCGACGATATTCTAGT
This sequence comes from Picea abies, assembly GCA_900067695.1. NCBI lineage: Eukaryota > Viridiplantae > Streptophyta > Pinopsida > Pinales > Pinaceae > Picea > Picea abies. The sequence continues at coordinate 6,272 of CBVK0102889472.1, read as the reverse complement.
CTATTCTAAAATGGAGGAGGAACATGATGAACACTTAAGAATAGTTCTGTAAACATTAAGCAAACACAAACTATACACAAAATTCGAAAAATGTGACTTTTATCAAAAAGAAATACAATATTTAGGCCATGTCATTTCCTCAGAAGGTATTGTCGTAGACCCGGAAAAGATAAAAGCCATTATGGAATGGTCAGTACCTAAGGATGTGGTAGATATTCGGTCATTCATGGGAATCACCGGATATTATCGCTATTTTATAGAAGGGTTTTCCAAGATAGCCTACCCTATCATCTCATTACAAAAGAAAGGGACCAAGTTTAACTGGTCTCAAAAGTGTCAAGATAGTTTTAACAAGCTGAAAGAATTATTGACATCGGCGCCCATTTTGAAGGTAGCAGACCCAGATAAAGACTTCATAGTATGTTTTGATGCAAGTAAAGAGGGACTTGGTGTTTTCCTAACTCGGGAAGGGCATGTGATTTGTTACGAGTCCTGAAAATTAAAAGAACACGAGAGAAATTATGTCACTCACGACTTAGAATTGGCAGTAGTAATACATGCCTTAAAAATGTGGCGACACTATATAATGGGCAGAAAATTCCTACTATTGACAGATAATAGCGGGGTGAAATATATGTTTAACCAACCAGACCTTAATGCAAGACAAGAAAGGTGGCTAGCCTTCTTGAGAAAATTTGAATTCAAGGTCAAACATATCAAGGGTAAGGAAAATAAAGTAGCAGACGCTTTAAGCAGAAGAGTCCGTGGGTTATTTGAGATAAATATCAGCAGGGCAGAAAGTGATCTGGAACAAAGAATAAGGACGACAAGTATTAACGATGGAAATTACACTAAGATGATGGAAAATTTTCAAAATAGTATCGCAAACTTAGATAAACCAGATATAAATATCGACAAGAAGGGACTATTAAGATTTAAAAACAGACTGTACATACCAGATTCAGTAGAGTTAAAATTAATTGTTTTAGACGAAGTGCATAAGAAATTGTATTCTGGCCACCCAGGTTACCAGAAAACAATAACAACACTCAAAAAGCTATTTTACTGGCCTAATATGAAGGGAAAAATAGCCGAGTACTTGGCTAGGTGCCAAGATTTTCAGCAAGTTAAGGCCAAACACCAACATCCAGCCGACCTATTAAAGCCATTACTAGTACCAAAATGGAAATGGGAGACCATATCGCTGGACTTTATAACAGGTTTTCCTAAAACTCAGAAACATAATGATTCTATCATGGTTGTAATCGATAAACTCAGTAAGTCTACACACTTTATTCATGTAAAGTCTACTTTTAAAGCTATAAACATTGTTGAAATATTCATGAAAGAAATTTTTAGACTGCATGGTATTCCTAAAATGGTGATTTCAGATAGAGACGTAAAATTCACATCCGCTTTTTGGAAGGAATTGTTTGCAGGGATAAATAATAATTTGAATTTCAGTATGATTTATCATCCACAAATGGATGGACAAATCGAAAGGACAAACCAAATCATAGAGGATATGCTCTGCATGTATGTAAGAACAAAATCGAACAAGTGGGAAGACTTCCTACACTTGGTAGAGTTTTCATATAACAATGGGTACCAAACTTCAGCCAAGTTGAGCCCTTTCGAAATATTGTACGACTCCAATTAGCTAGGATAATCCGACTGAAAGACTCATGGTTGGACCAGAGATGCTCCAAGAAATGGAGAACATGGTAAGGAAGGTACAACAGAACTTGAAAGAAGCACAGGACAGACAAAAGAGCTATCCAGATCAGAAAAGAAGACACTTGGAATTTCAAGTAGGAGACCATGTTTATTTGAAGGTTAAAGCTCAAAAAATCTCGTGAAGTTAGGGAACTGTGCCAAGCTGACACCCAAGTTTTGTGGGCCCTTCGAGATACCAGCTCGAATTGGACTCGTAGCATATCAACTTGCACTTCCAGCTAATCTAAGAATTCATAGTGTATTTCATGTTTCTTTGTTGAGAAAATATATTCATGACCCTACTCATAGGATTGATTAGAACTTGGTGCAGATGGAACCCAAGGGCGAGTTCCAGGTGGAACCCCTGCACATTCTAGACAGGAGAGAAATATCACTTCGGAATAGAGCCGTCACTCAGGTAAAGGTGCAATGGAAGCACTTTAGTCCTGAGGAGGCCACTTGGGAATTGGAGGGAGATTTGCAGAAATCTCATCCAAGCATGTCCCAGGAAAGGATCAAACACTGAGGACTGTGTTTTACTGAAGGGGGAAAGGATGTGATATCCCAAAAAATAAAATATTTTTGAAATTTAAATTTGCTGGAAATTTAATTCCAGTTTTAGTAAATTCGAATTTGGAAAACTTTTGCCATTTATGGCAATTCCGAATTCTGAATTTGATATTTGTAATTAATTATTATGACTGTTGGGCAGAGTTCTGATTGGGACTCAAATAACTATTTGACTATGACACTTGTATAAAAACAGAAGATTTATATTAATTGCAAGAGGACAAATGGAACAACCATGTTAAAATCAGCTAACCATGACTCCATGAGTGAGGAACAAGTTGGAACTACCTTTGGGTTGATTATTACAAGTGGAAAATCATAGATTTGGCCATTGGTAGCCCCTGAAAATCAGGGGTTTAGAAAGTTGCGAAAATCCCCCCAAGGGAGGGAAAAAGACCTAGGCAAAATTGATATATAGCATATACAAGGAGGCAGGACGCTACCAAGTATGCTGGAGAAGGATATTTTTGAGTTTTATTGTTGTTACGAACATTATGGATTGAGTGTGAGGCAAGAGGAGTCTGCTGAAACAAAATTTCCTTGTTGTTATGTGAACTACTCCTGGAATTGAAGGACATTGCTGAGGAGGAGTTTCCAAGTTCTCCCTCATGGATTCATGGTCGGGCTAGGGGGTGAATCAGGCAAGTGGTTTTGGCTACCCTATTCTATAGTTGGGAGGAACGTGGTTTTTCCCTTTGTCTTCTCGTGATCTGGTTAAGATATGTTTCTCTACTCCTTATGTGTCTGAATGATTTTATATCTGATGCAATGTATTTGTTAAATCCGAACTGAAATGATTTCCTTTCTCTATTCGAATAATTGGATATATGATGTCATGTATATATTAAATCTGAACTGAAATAATTTCCATTCTCTGGTGAATGATTCAATCACGGATGTAATGCATCTACTAATTATGATAGATAATAATGCATAGGAAAAAACAGTTCGAATTCAGGAAGCCTAAAGACTGACAGAGGACATAGGGTAAATCTAATCTCGAGTGACCCCTTCCTGAACGAACGATAGAATTGGCCTTTTATTTGTTACGATAGTTGAAAGGATTACGTATGGTTAAATTCTGGAAGAAATCTCCTCTAAATTAGATTCACTGCTACTTTTCTTTCTTTAATTGTTTCTAAGTATAATCAATGCTAAGATTTGCATATTGGGAGTAGAAGTTATGTTGTAATTTTATTAATCTAACTGTATGAATAATGGTGGGAACATCATTCTGAGTTTTGTAAACTATGCTACATTTTTTCTTTTTCATTAAACAGACTATGTAGAGATAGATCTGTAGCTGAGGTAGGAGGACTGACTATTATACCAATTTCCCTTATAGTTCATTAACCTAACCCGTATGAAGGTATTTCGAACAAGAGAATACAGAAACATAAAATTATACTATATAATTTGCAATGACAGATCTATTATATGAACTACTTTAACAATAAAAGAACCCAGATGCACCCTTCTTTATTATGGAATTTTCCTTTACCCAAGGCTATACCAATTCGGCTATTCATATTTAGTCTTGCCTGTTTTAGTAACGATGCACAAACAAAATGAAGCAAGAAGAGTTGAATCGCGAAATGTGAAAGGACTGTGGGCCTAGCATTTCATGATTTCGGGGTTTGGGATTTTGGGGATTTCGAACACCTGATGCTTAAACAAAATGAAACAAGAAAAGTCAAATCACAAAATGTGAAAGGACTATGGGCCCAACATTTCGGGATTTTGGGGATTTCGAACACCTGATGCTTAAAAAAAATGAAACAAGAAAAGTCGAATCGTGAAATGCGAAAGGACTGTGGGCCCAACATTTTGGGATTTCGGGGTTCAGGATTTCAGGGATTTCGAACACCTGATGCTTAAACAAAATGAAACAAGAAAAGTTGAATCGAGGAATGCAAAAGGACTGTGGGCCTAGCATTTTGGGATTTCAGGGTTTGGGATTTCGAGGTTTTTGAACACCTGATGCATAAACAAAATGAAACAAGAAGTGTCGAATCACGAAATGCTAAAGGATTGTGGGCCCAACATTTCAGGATTTCGAGATTTCGGGGTTCGGGATTCGGGATTTCGGGATTTCAGGGTTTAGTAAAGCAAAGGAACTCCGTGCATATGTAACAAGAAAGTCTCGAATGTTGAAATGTCAACTTTGTATTTTATCTTCTTTTAAAATACGCTCAGTCTTTGTTTGAATGATTCGTGTATCTGATCTTATGCATCTAATTGTGCTAAGTTGAAATAAATTCCATATATGACATATGTTCATTGTAAGAAGTTTATGTTCAAAGACTAAAATTCTGGGAATGGTTCCTCCTGAAAAAAAACGCTAGACAAAATTATCTACTTATGAATTTGAAAGAACAGATCCACCTACAGGAGCATATTTAACTCTAAAATCAAAATTCTAGGTAGGATTGTCTATGTATAGATGAGTTTGAAGGGTACCGATCTACTTATAGGCATATGTTTACTTCTGTAATTGAAGTTCTAGCAGATCTTTCTTTGAATTGGAAGAAGCCTGTACATAGTACTTTGGGGTTCAGGGTTTCGCGATTTGGGATTTCGCGACTCCGACGACAACGATTCTAGGCCCTTCGAACTCCCGAGGTCCCGAAATGTCGAAAAGGGCTTGACGAGTTTTGTCCTTTTCTTATTTCGGGATTTCGTGACTCTAGCTATAATGTTTTTAGGCCCTTCGAACTCCTGGAACCCAAAATTCCAAAAAGGGCCTGAATAAGTTTCCGTCTTTTTGCATGAGATCAATGGTCCTGATTCTTTCGAGATTTCGTGAACCAGAAGTTCGTGATGCAATGACTCTGAAATAATGAATTTCAAGAGCGAGATCAACAACTCTTGTTGCTTCTCATCCAATGATCGCCACCCCTCCTGAGCTTCTGAACGCTAAAAGACGCTCAGTCTTAACCTCTTCACAGATCTATGGGATTCAATGGTCCACGGGATTTCGGTACTTCCTCATGAAGAAATTTCACCGTTCAATCACTCTACCCAAGGATCTCTGGCAAAAATGACTTGGCGTTCTTACACCTGAACTTGACCTCTACGAGATGATTTTGATCTCTGCCTCCCTTTGAACACTTCAAAGGTGCTATCCCTTCTAATATTTATCTCTCTAAACATCAAAGGTTCCTTCGACCTGAGTTTAGACATTGCCTTTCAAGGAGAGTGATAGAATTATGAAAATATTTTACTCACATAAGATTTTTGGTTCAAAGTAATATAGACTGGTGTAATAATGACATTATGGATAGAAATGAATCTTACCTTCTCTTAATTTCTAAGCTTAAATGAAATTGAATTATGTCATAAAAAAAAAAAATTATGGTGAATTTGAGGTCCATTACATAGTTCTTCCATTTCTTTATGATCTGGACTAATGCATACAACTCTTTATCATAGGTAGGATAGTTAACAACAACTTGGTTTAAAGTTTCAGAGTGGTAACATATAGGCTTACAATATTGCATCAATACTACACCCATGGCGTATCCATTGGCATCTATCTTGATCTCAAAAGGTTGTTGAAGATTCTATAGTGCTAATAATGGTGCAGTACTGATCTTCTCCTTCAAAGTGTCAAAAGCTTTTTGTTGCTTTCCTTCCCACTGAAAATTTTTCTTCACACTCGTTAAGGAATGCAAAAAAGATGTTATAAAGGATAATTTGGAAATGAACCTCCTCAAATACTGGACTGCACCTAAGAAGCTTCGAACTTCTGTTACACTTTTTGGCTCAGGACAATTTACAATTACATCAATTTTGGAAGGATCAATTTTTAATTGTCGTCCCCCTACAATATGACCTAAGTACACAAGTGAAGTATTGTCAAATTCACATTTAGACAATTTTACATACAACTTTTCCCTTTGCAAAGTATCCAATAATTGTTTTACATGCCTTAGATGTTCATCCCAAGTCCCACTAAAAATAAGAATGTCGTCTAAATATACAAT
>CBVK0102889443.1:0-11422 GCA_900067695.1 Picea abies | reverse complement strand
CGATAATAGGCTAGGCTATTTGATGCAGTTGTATTTCATCATAAGGGCCATTATCTCGGGACAAGACGCTAATTTTATTTAGCAAAATCATCACATATTTTGTTTTCCCGTGAGGGTTTTTCTAGGGGTTATTTACCCAGAAATATCTTGTGCAATTTGTGTTGGTTTCCATTTCAATTTCTTTCGCTGAATTTTATCGTTAAGTAACCTAGCTATGCTAATAATCAAGAAATGTGTTTTTCTCATAATTAAGGGTCGAGTGCTAGGTTTACAGATTGAAACATGGTATTAGAGCTTGGAATCTAATGAGGAATCTAGATTTTCCGAGATCATGATTATTCTGCAATGAAATTTTTTTCTTGGGTTTGCAGGGGTAAAAGACAACCTAGAAATAAATTAAAAAAAAGTGACTGTATAGCCGTATGTGCCATATGCACGACCTCCATACAGTTGAACGACCGAGTGTGTTTGCATCCATTACAGAATTGAGTTGCAATCTGGTTGAAGGAGGCAGATCAAGAAACAATCGCGAGGGATGGGTGATCAACAAACAATCGCGAGGGATGGGTGATCAACCGCTGAGGTGTGGTCAGACTTGTATGTGGAGTCACAAGTGTGATCGTTGGATGGACTGAAGTGGCTTGTGTACACAAATGTGATCGGGCCGTACTGAAAATTAATCGTTGACAGAGGAAACATATCAGGTGTACCAGATCGAGCCACCAAAGTTTGTATTTGGATCTGGATGCTGATGTGTAGAGTCCACACGTGTTAAAAAATAAATGACAGACGTGGAGAAAATGGCGTAGGTAGAAGATGATGGAGGTAGCTTGGGAAACATACACAAAGGGTGACGATAGAGATCACACATGTGAATAGTAGGGCATCGATAGAGGCAAAAGACTGGCCATCGAGCTACAACCGTAACCACCAGCCGACAGTGCAATTGCCACAGTAAGAGTAGACCAACCATCGGTTGCAAGTACGAGCATGAGTTATGGATGAGTAGTCGTGTGGGTAAAAGAGACCACCAATCAATGAATGAAAAAACGCCAATATGAAGTGATGACTGAGCAAGGGTTGAGGACCAATTGCAGGATGTATCTAGCCGTCCAACCACCAACTGCCCCAAGCAACCAGTCATAGAAGGACGTAGAGTCACCCAACAAGGGCCACAAGGGTTGGGAAGTCATCTGGAAGGTATAGGTATCCCCAGGAAATGGGTAGAGACCCAAGAAATGAACATGTGTACTAGGTAGCGAGAAGAGACCTAGGAAATGAGAAGGTGTCCTAGGAAGTGGGCAGAGACCCGAGAAACGAGAAGACAACCCAAAAAATAGTTGGGAAACACACAAAAAAGTTTGGGCAATGAGCATAAGTTTCGAGTAGTGTGAAAAAAAGTTCACGCAATAGGAAGAGAGTACAGAAAGAATGTGGGAAGCCTTGGAAAACTTCAAAAAACATAACTTGGTAGTGGGAAACAAAGTCCGAGCAGCGGGAAGAAGAGTCTGGGCAACATCTAGGTAGCGGGTTCCAAGCAAGGAACCAGGAAACACAAATTCATTTTTCGTTGAGTAGCTTGTTGAGAAATGGAAAGCAACAACAAAGTGGCAGAGAATGAGGAGTAGGTAGCTCTGAAGGTTGAGCAGCTTAGAGGGAGTCAACCTTCAGGTTTTGGTGGGAAGGAGCAGCCTTCCAAGTCTGTCTAGAAGAAGTCATGGTACGAGATGACCATGTGGAATGCTTAGAGGCAGGAGGCTTCTAGGAGAATAGGCAATAAGTCTTCAAAGACAAGTCCTAGTAAGATGGCAGGGATAGCTTCAGTTTCAAAGGGAGTATCCATGGTAGCAGATTTAATAGCAAAGAAAGAGCCACCTATGGGTGGTGGAAGTACCTTCCTCGCTAAGAGGGAGTGTTGATGTTTTTAGTAGCATCAGACAGGTACTTCCACGTGTGTTTGTGTCAACACGTGGGAGTCATCATTATCACCTCTCAAAACATTATGATTCACTTGATTAAGTTACTAATAAAATGAATGTACTTTTATAATAAAGCGATTTTAATTTAATTAAATGCTTAAGTATTTGGAATTAATAATTAAATTAAGTCCTAGCCATTAGATCCAAAGTGAACACAAGATTAGATCTCGTTCGTAGATCACTTTAGGATATCTAGGGTTTTTTACTTAGGGTAGAATCAAGGTTATAAAAGACAACCTATGCGAGAGGAGGAGACATATTGATGGTACACGAGTGAGTGAACACTCAGGTGTGCAGGGGCAGGGGCCAAGGAAAGGTTGCAAGAATGTAATGTCCCCCACCTCTTAGAGAGGTGATGAGGAGACTCAGTGGCCTAGGCACCCCCACTAGGTCATAGTCTCACACTGGAGGGGGGAAAGTCAAGAATAGTTAGTGATTCCAAGAAAGAATTTGGCTTGGGATCATTACAAAGAAGGCACCAAGGGAGGTAATATCCAATAAGATCAAAGGACTAATCTTGGGTAATAGGCTAGGCTATTTGTTGCATTATTATTTCCTTAGAAGGGCCATTATCCCACGACGAGATCCCAACTTTTATTTAATAAAATCATCACAGATCTGGTTTTCGCACGAGGGTTTTTCCAGGGGTTATTTACTCAAATATATCTTGTGCAATGTGTGCGGGTTTCCATTTTAATTGCTTCCACTAAATTTTATCGTTAAGTAACATAGCTATGCTATTATTCAACAAATGTGTTTTGCTCATAATTAATGGTCAGGTTCTAGGTTTACAGATTTCAACAGTCGTACGAAATTAATTGTAATATAGGTGTCAAGCAAGTTGTCCCTTATCCCATACCCTTTTGGCATATTTATTGATAAGTTAGAAGATTGTTTGGAGGATGCAAGCTATGTTGGCCTGATTTTCACTAGCATAGTCATCATCCTCCTTTATGCTGATGATATTGTTCTTATGGTGAAGAGTCCCTATGACCTAGGTAAGAAACTCCTCCTTCTTTATGTTGATGATATTGTTCTTATGGTGAAGAGTCCCTATGACCTAGGTAAGAAACTAATAACCCTCAAGGACTTCTGCTCTAGCATGGGCATGCCCATGAACACTGAAAAAACAAAGGTTATGATACTTAAATCCAAAAGGATCACTTACGACACTTTTGTTTATGACAATAATAGCTCGGAGGAAGTGCCTTTATACAAGTGTGTTGGAATTGATATCCACCACTAGCTCAATTGGAACTATGGTGTTGAAAAAAGGATAAATGGAGGGTGGAAATCTTATTATGGGCTCCGAATCAATTGTAAATCAACAAACCTTTGTCTTTGGGATAAAAAAACTCCTCTTTCACACTCTCGTCACTCTAGTTATCTTATATGGATGTGAAGTTTGGGGTTGTAGTATATCTAGAGAATCTTGGAGAAAGATAGAACATATCCAAAATAATTTTGTAACTTATAATCTCAAAAATAAGGGTAACACACCCTATCCTATCCTCCTCATAGAAGCAAGATTTTCCCCCATTGAGAGCATTGCTATGATTAGATACCTAGTGCACAAGAACAAGAAAACAACATGGATGACAAGAGGATCCCCAAAATTGCTTCAAACTCTATCCAAAACCACCAACGACTTAAGCGGGGATGGCATAAAGATGCCAAATATTGGCTAAATCATTGGGGAATACAAGAAGAAGCCATCATGCAGAATATCAATAATATTACAAATATTATCACTTCTAAATTTAAGGAGAATATGTGGTGTGATAAAAAGTTAACGGATAAAAGGAATTTAAGATACTAAAAGGAGGTGGTCAACCCTAATTTGTAAGATCAAAATTACCTCTTAGTTTTGAAAAGTTGAAAGAAGAAAATCAACATTGCTAAAATATTAACAAACTCTCACGAGATACATAGTGAAACTGGGCATTAGACAATTCCCAAAACACCATGGGATGAGAGAATCTTTCACCTTTATGACACTAAGCGGGTAGAAGATGAAACCATTTCCTCTTGGGTTGCCCTGCCTATACCCATATTAGATCCCAATTTAAAAATATTTTCCACATTATCGACCTTCCTAACCTCCCAAGTCATCAAAACTATGGTGATATTGGAAATTTTTTTTCAATGCTTTTTGAGCATAGAAATACAATTTTAAATAAATTGAAGTAATCTCTTACCTTCTTAAATTGGTCTTATTGGACGTTAATCTTCATCATCATCAACATCATCATCATTATATATATGCAACTATTTAATTTCAGTAGGACAAAGCAATTACATTTTGGATATGAATAGATGCATGAATTAGATCTAGCAAGATCAATTAAATGTTGTCAAACTACTGACCTCTACGTGATTTTCCTTCAAGTTAGGGGACCTCTAGGCCATTTTAGTATAATCATAAAAAAAAAAATAAAAAAAACTTATAATCCATCCAAAATATAGTTTAGAGATAAAATTCCTTCTCTCCAATTATCACAATCAGTTGGTTGAAACTAAAATCACTTATGACCACTACATTGAGACAACATAAAAACTGATTGGTCTAAAATAAAGTAGACCTAAAACTAATTGGAAATTCAACCATCAATGACTTCATTAAGTTCCAATGTACCAATAAGCAGCTTGAAGGCCCTCTTCAACCAACCATCGATGATTGCATTACATTCTTTATAAATGTGTGCAAATGAAACAAAATTAAAGTTTCCTTGGATCAATTTTACTTGACCATTATCCAACTTCAAAATTAGATTATGTAACCTTATAGAACCATTAATCCAATCTATCACCAACTTGGAGTCTCTAAAGATCTACAAGCAAGATAAACATTTTTCAACTACCGACTTCATCCATAGGGAAAAGTACAATATTTAGAATAAAAAGGTAAAATAATACATGTAGCTCCACACCTTTGAAGAAATCCCAGCCATTTAATGATTAATGTAGATATTTTCATTGGATGAATTATTGTCTTAGGTGTCATTATTCCTTCATATGCAAATTTTATTTTTTGAAAATATTATATGGGTGGAATTTCCTTTTCCTAAAATAAACATGCATTCCTAGTCAGCCATATACCCCAACAAGCCACAAGAGGCAAAGCTCTATGGTCTTTAAGTGAAGGATCTCAAACCAATTTTTTATACATTCCAAAAAATAGTTTTTGCTAGGTTCGTGATCCACCAATTAAAGCCATGGATGAGACACAAGCTTCTCTTGTATATAAACATTGAGCTAGAATATGGATTATTGATTACTCTTCCTACTTACATTGTGATCTCATATTTGGCCCATTATAGGCCCTTCGTTGGAGGACATTCCAAGTCAAGACCTTCCTCGCCATGGTAGCTACACGTCAATCCTTGTTTTCAAAGGCGATTTGATCTTCCATAGTGCTCTCCACCACCATTCTTGTTCTTACCCCTCTTCTACAAATATTTCTTTATAACCATTGCTTGTTGTGTATTGAATTATGGCTAAATTTGTTGACCAAAGTAATACATTCTCCTCCTCCCTCATTATAATTGCATTGTGAGTTAATCTTCCAACAAAATCATTGCATTGTGAGTTAATATTCCAACAAAATCATTGCATTGTATTACATCATTCCCTTCCTGACCCAACACTTCTACTCTTTTCCTTATTTGGATCCACCAAATTAACATTCGAGTCTACCATATTTACCATCATATGAATTCTTTAAAGATCGAGATAATTCAATAATGAATTCGGGAGTTGATACATACCTACAACCTATATGAGGGTTTTATGTACTTTGACTATCCTTCCATCTCCACCCTCCATGCCAAACACTTACCATGTAAAGAAAAATATATAACAAGTGATTTAAAATTATTGAAAATTTTGAGATTGACTTTACATGAGATGTAACCCATTCCTCAAAAGACGAGGGTTGAAGGTATTTGTGAAGTATTACCTTATGTGAAAGACTTTCAAAATTGATTAAGCACCATAGGCTCTTTACAACTAAATTCATACCAAAGTTATGTATATTCTAGAATCCTTGGCCTCCCACCTCCTTTGTCCAAGAAGTCTCTTCCATTTGACCTAGGTTAAACTATTTTTCTCCCTCTTCCCATTCCATAGAAATTTGAAACATTTTTTTCTAATCTTATTTAATGTTCTAATAGGGATGTATTTAAAAAAATGCTTATAAATCCAGGTGTAGACTCAAGCATAAACTTAACAAGAGTCAACCTTCCTCAAATACACAATTTTCTATTACACCATGAGGAGATACTTTTCTCTATCTTCACGTGTAACCAAACTGAATCCCTAAAGATATAATCATTAGGTTTTAAAACAAACCATGAGTACTTGAATCCTTTATTGAAAGAAATGTTGTTCAAAGGTAGTAAATTGGATATTCTATCTTCTTGACCTTGTATAACTCCATTAAAAGAGATTGATGACTTCTAAGGATTTACCTCCATACAAGTGGCTTTGCTATAAAGCTCCAATATCTCACATATTGTTCCATCACCAAATAGAATGACATCATCTACAAACAATAAATTAATTAGATACAATTCTCTTCCCATATTTGTTCCTTTGACATAGCTGGATCTTTGAGACATTGTTAGTACTTTACTTAAACCCTCAACAACAAGCAAGAAAATTAATGGGGACAAGGGGAATCACTGCCTCAACCCCATGGAAGATTTGAAAAATACCGAATCTGAGCCATTTGTAAAACAAAGAATGAAACAAAAGAAAGACATCCCATAATCCAATTTACCATTGAAACACCAATACCTATGTGACTCATAATTAATATTAGGTGTAACCAAATAACTCTATCACAAGATTTAGATAGGTCAATCTTAACCACTATAGCTTTCAAATTCTTATTTTTAATTGTATGCTCAAATTTATGCTACCCACAAGGCATCATGTATTTATCTGTCTCTTAGAAAACCAAATTGTTCACTAGACATTAATGTAGAAAAAACCTCCTTCAATTATCCCACTATAATCTTTGAAATTATCTTATGAATAGAATTTCATAAGGATATGGGTTTCAATTCCTCAAACAGGGAAGGAGAGTCCTCCCTTGCAACTAAGGCTAAAAAGGTGGCATTAAAATCTCCCAAAACTTGGGCTAAAGTGCTTGATTCGTCCACTACTTTCAATAAATCATCTTCTAATAAATCATAAAATCCAAAATAGAATTCAATCAACTAACCATATATACCAATGTTTTTGTCCCTTTGAAATGGTTCCACCACTGCCTCAAGTTCTTCCTCGGTGACCTCGACCATTAATTCATCATTAGTTCTTGTTCAATGAAGATTGGAAAATGAGAGGTTAACTTGAGGATTTCAACAATGTTTTCTCTATCTTCCTCGGTGACCTCGACCATTAATTCATCATTAGTTCTTGTTCAATGAAGATTGGAAAATGAGAGGTTAACTTGAGGATTTCAACAATGTTTTCTCTATCTAGTTCCTTGTACATAGTTTCAAAGTGGGTAACATCCAAGGCAACTATTTCATTAAAACTACTAACTCTTCTGCTTCCCCTCTGCTTCCATCTCCTAGATAACATTGATGTTTTTTCTTGGCTTGGCATAGTTCTGGAAAATTTTGGCATTATCATCCCCTTGAGAAAGCCAATTTTCTCTTCTCTTTATCCTCCACAAAGTGTCTACCCAATACAATAATTTTATTTTACTTACCTTTGGTTCTTTTAATCTTGTATTTTCAACTTCAATGAAAATCCCTTAATCATTTTGTGCATAAACATGATCTATTTGTGATTCAATTGAGAGAATATGCCATTGGGAATACATAGACAAAATCCTTCATTTATCTAATTTAACTCTTTTTAAGTTGTTTTCATACTATAACATAACAAAGTCTCAAGAGTTTGGATTGAAATAAATCCATTCTTTTTTAATCATATTGATAAATTCTTCCTCTCTGAGGAAAATTAGATTGAATTTAAAATGTCCTAATGGCTTTGTGTCATGTATGATTAAATATCATACATGCATCTACTCATGTTTTGAGCCTATTTAATAAATCTATCACCTTTTTAGACACCAAAAACTTGTCAAATATTTTGGTGACACCATCCATTCCTAACCTGGGATTTCTTAAGGTGAGCTGTAGTTCAATCGATTCAATTTCATAAAGGCTCGCTTACTCAATTGTATGTAGGAATAAATTAGCAGGAGGGTCAATTCTAGTCGCATCACCCCAAATCTCAACCCTCTTTGTGACAAATTTGATACCACCCCCTTCGATTACATTTTCCATATTTTGAAAATTCTACCTAAAGAAGTTCTTTTAGTAAAATCTTGTTTCATTGTACGGTCCACAGTTGTTGACAAATGAAAAATAATTTATAATCTCCATTGAGTGTATCTCTCTCTAGATTCTTGTTGAGATCAAGGAGAAATTTAGTAATTGAAAATAAATTTTCCATCTAGTCTAAGTCCTCTTGATTTCCTACCAACATCAAGAGCAATAAATTGCCAAATTTTAAAAAATGAGGACAAAATAGCTTTTATTTTAACTCCATCTAACATTGTTTCTTGGATCATTAATATAGCATGTTTATGGATCTTGATCAACTGCTCCAAGGATACCTTCTCATTTGGTGAGCTCAATCTCCTTACATTTAAGGAGAACAATATCATTGGTTAAGGATTTTGGGGAACCACTCTTGCTCCAAGGGCTTACACAATGGTATGTTGTTTACCATTCAAAATTTCCCTTTTTTCTTGATTTTGAGCTATATTTAGAAAGGATGGTCTTCTTGGAGTTGGGATGGACATGATCTGTGATAAGTTTGAGGCCAAATCCCCTTCTACCTCCCACTTACAATTTTCCTTCGACAAATTTTTCAATGATATTAAATGATATATGGGTGTTGAATTGGTTATGGTAGCTTCAACATAGGTCTTGCATAATGGGTTTAAATCCCTGTATTTGTTTTATCTTCTAATTGTTGGTGGATGGCCCTTCAATGAAGTGTATCAAAGTGAGTGGATAGAGGTTTATGTGTGTCCAACATTGTAGGGAACAAAACATACATGGGGTCTTCATGAATAGAAGTGTCCATCATCCCATCAAAACTAACTTCCATTGGAGAAGATATACTATTTAAGACCCCACTTTTTGTGGGATTAAAACCTCAACAACATTTAGACCATAAGAAATGTCTTCCCTACTTGAGGGTGCCACAACTTGGTTTAAGTTGGGGTCTATTTCTAGAGAAGGTCTGAGACCTAGCTCAACAATCAATTCCCTTAGAATAGTAACATCGTTTTTAGACCCAAAATTAAACACCCCAAAACAAGAACTCCAACATATTTTGCACTATATCCTTTTGGGTTATTTGAAATATTGAGAGGTGAGTAAAATGTTCTCTTACCCATTTTTGAAGTGAAAATCCTAGTTCTTTGCCTTCCTTTGCATCACTAACTATCCTCACTGAAGCCTCCATATCTTTTGAAGGGCCATGAGAGGTGTCTGAAGACACAATGCAAGTGTCGATTTGAAATTCAATTTGAGCCTTCACATCCATCTTTTAGGATCCAATGTATTGATCACTATACCTTTTGCTACCTTCTTGTTCATGATATTCATTATTTTTTAATAGAGACCGATGCACTATTCCTTCTCTCCTCAAATATCTTTTTCTCGGGGCATTCATATTTTAAATGACCATTATAATCGTAGAACCCACATCTAAAAGGGACTCTTATGCAATCTAAAAATTGTGTATGTTTCCAGCTATCTGCAACTATTTCCACTTAGTCCGATAAACCTTTTTCTATGTTGACTTCCACTAGAATTTGGGCAAAATTTTTCATCAATGGATATTATGTCCTTTTATCTATCATTGAAAATGCTCCAAATTTTTTTCATGTTTCCACCATCATCAATTCATTCCAAAACTCAAGGGGTAAGTTCGACAATTTGACCTACACTGGTCACACTTGTGTTTCTTCTATCCTAAGGCTGAACACCAACATCCACCCTTTGAGTGATAAAAGAGAAGATCCCTATAATCACTACCTTTTTTGGATTTTCTCTTTGTCTTCTTTGGAGTTGAAGATGAAATATATCCAACCTTGAGTTAGGATGTGAAAAATTGGAGTGTACCCCATCCATTGTTTCCAAAATTTACAGATCCAATCATGTAGCAATTTTTCATTGAGTGACTCTATAATTTCTATTATTGACTTTTATTACAATGGTAAAATCTATGATAACATACTTTCTTTGTTGATGATCAAATTTATCTCTTCCTTTCACGATTTAACATGATGCCTTTTCTTCTTCCTAGATTTGATCCCTTCCTTCCCTTTGTTCTCAGTGAAAACACCTTCTATTACTAAAACATTATCACTTCCATGAGACCCATCACCCTTTTGGTTACTAGGCTCCACTCCATAAATATTTCCTTCTTCAGCTAACCCTAAATGTTTTGTAGAAGTTACTTGTTTTGTAACATTTGAATGTAGGTATATTGGTCAATTTCCTCTAGGGGTGACAGAGAGGGCCTTTTCATAGAGTTTGATTAACCAAGGCCTTTTTCATGGCTCAAGGTAAAATATCCACATGCATGAAGCCATCCACCCTGGTCCTTATTCCTCAAAAGCTCTACCTAATTAATGCTCGATTTAATAGCACTTGTAGTTCCTCCCTCTTGAACCACTTTGCCTATAGATTTTGTGCTACAAAGTTGTCCTTGAACAATTGAAGAACCTTTTTCTTGGTCACCATAATGCTCATGGTTGAACCCCTTTGGATCCTTTGATGACCATTGGTCATCCTTATGCAAGTTTAGGTTTGACTTTGGGGTACAATCATTATCATTACCATTTGAAATCTACATATTGGAGTGTTTTTTCGACATGCCAAAGCAACACGCATGTCAAATGGATCCTCTCCATAGCCCAAAATCTCCTCATAGATTGTCATTGTTGATAATTGACATTTCAATTCCATGTATATATAATTGATGTGTAGGGAGCTATAAATCTTGACATGTACCGACATTGCTCAAAGGTACACTCACACACATAATTAATGTGTAGGGAGTTATAAATCTTGACATCTATCGACATTTCACAAAGCTACACCTTTACCCCCACCACCCAACCTTGTAGGGGTGGAGGTGTGCTTGCAATGGTGCATATATGCACATCTTCACCCCCACCCTCTCAGGATGAAGGTGTGCATGACACACTTTAACCTCATATAGGTAAGAGCACATTTATACAACTCTAACAAGTGTTGGGGTTTATAACTCCTTGCATATCAATACAAAAATATTTTACTAATTAACTCTCTCTCTCTCTTTATATATATATATATATATATATATATATATATATATATATATATATATATGCCAAGTAGTTTCTATACATAATTTTGTGTTGT
>CBVK0102889414.1:0-10798 GCA_900067695.1 Picea abies | reverse complement strand
ATTTCTTCCTTGGATACTGATCATGGGGCGCTTAGAGGCATCAAATCCCTAGCACACGCTAAATCATGATCTTGTTGTCTCTGAATATCAAGGGAGTGGAGGGTTACCATAAAATGGCCTCTGTGCGGTGAGTTCTTGAATTTAATCTTCTAGACATTATTTTCTTGCAAGAGACAATTGTTGATGAAACAAGGGCTGGAACTTTCTTTTGGAAACTTAGACCTGATTGGTTTTCTACAACTGTTAGCTCTGTGGGAAAATCTGGGGGCTTGTTGGTGGTGTGGGATCCTTCAAAGTTTGATCTCAAACCTTTTATTTGTTGTGGTGGTTTACTTGTGGAAGGATCCATTTATTAGCTAAAATAACATCTATCTTTTTTAAACGTATATGGTTTGTGCAGTGACATAAAATATTTCTGGGAAAAGTTAGGAGATAGGGGTATCCTATCTCTTAAGCATCTGATTGTAGTTGGCTAATTTAATTTCACTTTGAGTGAAGGTGAAATCCGAGGGGAGGGTGGACAACCCGATCCTTTGGCTTTGTTTCTAAAATATTTGTTCAGGGAATGCAGACATGTGGACATTTTGCCTGATGAGGCGGTGCCAACATGGAGAAATGTAAGAAAGGACGTGGATTGCATTATGAAGAGATTAGACAAGAGTTTTGTTACCTCAGAACTGTTGAGGATTGTTGACAGATATCGGGCATGGGTGGCATATCCATTTACCTCGGATCACACACCGGTTCTACTACAACTTGATGGAAATTTTCAACGTAAAAACTATCCCTTCAAATTAAACTCATGGTGGTTACATGAAATGGATTTCTCTCAGATTGTAAATGAAGTTTGGAAGGATCCAAAAAATTTGCAAGAACCAGGAATGAAAAGAATATTGTTCTGGAAGCTGAAGAGTTTAAAGCCTGCAATAAAAATATGGGTGATACGGATTAAAAATCAGTCTTCTTTGAAACTAGGACAATTGGAAGAAGAATTACAGTTGTTGTATCAATGTTCTTTAAAAGACTTAAACAATTGGAGTTGTCAGGCCAAATAAAAGAGCTGGAAATAGAGAGATTGAAACTCTTATCAACAGAAGAGGACTTATGGAGACAAAGAAGTTGGGTGTTATGGTTAAAGAGCAATGACTAGAATACCAAATACTTCCATCACTATGCTAGTGATAGAAAAAACATAAAACAGATTTGGGAATTACAAATTGAGACAGGCCAAGAAGTATCAGGTCAAGGGGATTTAAAAGATGAGGCGATTAAATAATTCAAAAACCTTGGCTCGACATCGGGCATCCTCAGTGAATATTAGACTAAGTTAGCAAGTCTTTTCCCTAGTTTGGTTACAAGGGAAGAGTCTCTACTATTAGAGAGAACGTGTACTAAAGGGGAACTGTTGAATATTCTAAAGGCCTTTACAAAAGATAAAAGTCCAGGCCCTGATGGCTGGAGAACTGTTGAATATTCTAAAGGCCTTTACAAAAGATAAAAGTCCAGGCCCTGATGGCTGGACTATGGAATTTTTCCTCCATTCCTTTGATATGGTTGGTGAGGATCTTCTAGGGATGGTTGAGGAGTCTAGGAGGAAGGGTGAGGTTACAAAAGCTCTAAATTTCACTTTTCTTGTTCTTATACTGAAAGTAAATAAACCAACTACTTTGGTGATTTTCGACCCATCTCTCTTTGTAACCTTTATTACAAAATTATTTCAAAGATCCTGGCAAATAGGCTTCGGCCTATTCTTTCTTGCGGTCTGTCGGAAGAACAACTGGGTTTTCTACAGGGAAGACAAATTTTAGATGCAGTTGGTATCGCACAAGAATTCCTTCATAGTATAAAGATGAAGAATCAAAAGGCTCTCATCTTAAAACTTGATCTAAAAAAGGAATACGATTATATCAACTGGGATTTATTAAGAATGATACTGATCGAAATTGGTTTTGGTTTGTTGGTAACAAACTACATAATGAGTTGTGTCACTTTTGTTACTTATGCAGTCTTGGTCAATGGGGAGCCAACTAATTTTATTCACAGGGGCAAAGAACTTAGGTAAGGTTGCCCATTGTCACCTCTACTTTTCATCTTGGTAATGGAGGAACTTAGCATCCTTCTCAAAAAGGAAAAGGCCTCGGGGAAGCTGATAGGTGTGAAAGTAGAAAGGATTTTTAATATACTTAATCTTTTCCTCAAAAAGGAAAAGGCCTCGGGGAAGCTGATAGGTGTGAAAGTAGAAAGGATTTTTAATATACTTAATCTTTTCTTTATCGATGATGTTTTGATAATGTCCAGAGAAAGTATCGAGGAATGGAAGGAGATAGTCGGAATTCTGGAGACCTTCATAAACGCTTCTGGTTTAGAGATAAATATTGAAAAATCTTCTTTTCATGTTGCAGACATGGATGACTCTAGCCTAGTTCCTTTTAAAGAATTGTTTCCTTACAACTTTGTCTCCCTTGATGTAGGCTTCAAGTATCTCGGTTATTTTATCAAGCCTTCTTGTTATAAACCGGAAGACTAGCGTTGGCTCATAAAAAAATTTGAATGGAGAATAGATCATTGGTGCAATCGTTGGCTTACTCTTGGAGGTCGGTTTGTGCTGATAAAGGTTGTTCTGGAGAGACAACCTGTCTATTGGATGACCTTGGCCGCGGTCCCAAATTCATTTTTAGTAAAACTCCGTCAATTTATTTTCTCCTTTTTATGGTTGGGTTGTAGCGAGAGGAAACATATGCACCTCTATAATTGGGAGACGATTGCAAGGCTAAAGAAGGTGGGATGTTGGGGCCTGAGAAATCTCTTCTTTTTCAACAAAGCATTAGCGGCTAATGCCTTATGGAGAGGGCTGACCAAAGAAGGTATTTGGCATAATGTTATTAAGGATAAATATTTACCTTATAGCTCGGTGTCAACTTGGTTCAATACGATCAATAGATCACAGGGGTTGGTGTCTCTTGTTTGGAAAAACTTAATAAAAGTGATCCCTCTTTTAGATCATTGGTTATGTTGGAAGCTAGGTAATGGAGTGGCGGTCTAGGTTGGCAGAGACTGTATCATGGGATTGGCAAAGAAGTCTTATTTATCGTCTAGGCTTATTGAGGCCTTAAAACTTCAAGGTGTCACCTATCTGTACCAAAAACTTAATAGTACAAGAACAAATCACCTTAGCTCCTACTAGAAAGAGGAAGCTACACTTGGTGTCTCTGGTGATCTAGCTAAAGAATGGGAAGTATATCGGAGTGTCCTCCTAGGGGCGGGTATACATTTATGTGATAGAGATGATGAAATTCAGTGGGCGGGAGGAGACAAATCAAGGATCCTCTCAATAAGAAACTTAATAAGGCTATGGCGGAGCTCATCTGGCAACGTTCTACTAAAGGATGGAGGTACAAGTTATGGAAGTGGAACATCGCTCTGAAATTAAAACTCTTTTTTTGGCTCATCCTGGGAAACAAAGTCCTCATTTGGGAGAACCTGGTAGCAAAGGGATGGGAAGGACCGAGTATTTGTACCCTTTGTGGAAAAATCCCAGAGATGTTAAACCACCTATTTATTCATTGTCCGTTCACCCATCAAGTATGGAGTCAACTCTCGGGGTCTCTCAATATTTCTTTATTATGGGATGGGATTTCAGTCGAAGAAAGTTTGGAGTCTTGGTTCATGCAACACCTGACTTTGGTCGAGTTGCCAGTGATTGTTTGTTGGTTTTTATGGATGGAGCGAAACAAGGCTATGTTCAATAATGAGAAAGTTTCTACTTATGTTGTGGTTTTCAAGTCCATAGGAACTTTCAATGTCTGTGTTTCTTCCCGAAAAGGACCAAAATTATGTAGGATCGTGAGTCCACCTCGGCTTCAACATATGGTGGTATGGTTCGATGGCGCGACTTCTGCAGATGGATCTCAAAGTGGAGCAGGATGCATAATCAGGATAAATGATTATACTTCTTATAAATGGACCTTAAGCACTAGCCCTGCGACAAACAATAGAGCTGAGCTTCTAGGCGTCTAGGTAACCCTTTTCCTGGCCATTAGATCACAAAAAACAGATTTGCAGATAATCAGGGACTCAAATATCATTATTGATTAGTGTAATGGCAGTGGGAGACTCTAGATCTTAGCGCTAGAAGGATGGAAGGATCAGATTAAAAAGTTGAGCACTCAATTTGAAATGATTTCTTTTAACCATGCCTACAGAGAGTACAATAAGGAGGCAGACAACCTATCGAAGAAGGCTCTCAAGGATCATAACCACCGGGGTTCTATTTTCTACACACAGTGGGAAGAAAACAACAAAGGACCTACTAGGAGCTTCAAAGTTTTCTAATCGTTGTTGGATTTTTCTTCTTTAGAAGAATTGTTTATTTTTTGAACATAATTGAAAAGTATAAAAATGTTAGGAATCATGGTTAAAGCCATCAGGTACTATAGCAGTAGCCCAAATCTAAATATGTTTAAAGACAATAAATTATTTTTATAACTTTCTATGTGTCTCGGGTTTTGAACCGATAACCGAAAATTTATCATAAGAGATGTAATCCTGTTATATTTTGCTAATATAATGAGTAATTTTATTTTTTGGAAAAAAAATGAAAAAGGGTACTAGGTAGCATTACAAATTAGTGAAAGTAATGGATAGTTGAGAAGGTTTCTTTACATGTATGTTAATGTACATTTGATGAAGGAATATGAAAAGGGTACTATGTAGCATTACAAATCAGTGACAGTAATGGATAGTTGAGAAGGTTTATTTACATGCATGTCGTACATGGGTTATCTTCCTATGGAAGTTTCCTTACTTTGTGATGATTAATATGGCTAATGTATGAATATGTTTTTGTTTTATATATATGCATTGTTTGATATTCATTATACATCTACTTTTATGTAAATGTTGAATACCAATTTTGAGTGAGACCTCCCTTTCTCTTAAATGGTTGAATATACTATTATCTTTCAATGACACAAACTATGTTTATATTAGACAACTATTAAGACCCTTTTTCCAATAGAAAAAATTACTCAATTATATTTATAATATAATTTGTTCTCATAACAGGTTTACATCCCCATATTGAATCCACTGGCGTGAAAATATTTTGCCTACAATTGGTCTTCCAACCAATTAGAAGGAGAAAGAGCAAAGCTGAGAGAAAGATATTGCAGATTACTACAAGTAAAAATAAAAGAAAACAAAAGTATGTAGAAAATACCAAGAGTTGTTGTTACAAATGTTCCAAAAAATAGGATAATATACTGTATTTGTCCACAAAAAACTAGAGCATCCAGCCCTAAAATATTTTTATAATATTTGTGGGGCCCTCATGACCCTCCAGCCAGTGGTTGTATGTAATCATGCCTGCTTTTTTTCTGTAATGTTTCCTTTGATAGAAGGTCCACTCCCTTGTTGTACTCTCGGAAGGTATGAGTGAAGATGAGCTTCTTGAATTGGCATTGAAATAATCTGATTCTGTCATTCCAGGCCAAGAGTCTGATAATTTGTAGCTTACCCTTGTGATTCAACCAATCTATGATAATTCTAGAGTCCCCAATCAAATGTAGGTGTTCAATGTTTAATCTGGAGGCCAAGTGAAGAGTAACCTGGGCACCCAATAGCTCCACCCTTGTGTTGGTACCCAGGCCACAACAGAAATTCCATCTATAAATAGAGTATTTTTTAATTCTTATCAATCCACCTGCACCACTCAATGTCCCACTGTGTTGTGTTGCACCATCAAACCACCTCATGGGTGTATCCTCTGAGATAAGTGGAATTACTTTTATCTGTTTTACCAAATTGATTGGGTGTATTTATTTCCATTTTTGGTACATGCCAAGAGATATATAAGCAACGGTTATAACAAAGGGAGGCTTATTGTCGAAAATTTTATTATTTCTAGCCAGCCAGATAAACGAATTGACCATTGGAGGAAGTAATTTGTAGTTGCACTCGCTGTTTGTCCAATGGTCAAAGCAGGCAGATATGGAAGTGTCATTCCAGACAATGCTTATGTGTTGGTCCAAAGCAATCATGTCCCATACAAGGCGAGTGAAGTGGGACTTTGAAAAGAGGTGTAGAACTGTTTCGTCCTCCCTGTAGCAAAGTTGACAGATGTTGGGGCCAACCCATCCTTTCCTTTGGAGGCTATCCCAGGTGGGGATTTTTTTTCCGATGGTTAACCAAGTGAATAGCTTTATCTTTTGTGGTATTTTCCAATTCCAAAAGTTCTTTCGGCAACCCAAAATATTTTTTCCCAGTGTGAGTTTGTGATGGCAGAATATAAATTTTTTACAGAGATGTGATCCGAACTATCTCCTATAGACCACATAAATTGATCCTCCACATCATGAATTTGAATTCCCGCGCGAGTAAGCTCCAAGAAGTATGTATCCCACTCCGCAACAAATTCTGTAGGTAGTTCTAGATCAAGTCCATATTTCCAACCTTCATTCAGGGTCCCGAGTTCATTATAAATCCTAGCTTGGAATATATATCTTGTGTTTTTTGTGTTTAGTAGTGAAATAAAATGAGGTGAAAAGTAGGAGGATTGGTTGATTCCTAATATGCAATCCCTACCAAGTAAGATCGTATGGCCAGAACCCGGCTTCCGACAGAGCTAATTAGTGATCCAGATAGCTGATTTCACTAAATTCCTCCAAATTTGAGATGCAACCCTTATGGGAGGGGTTTTAGTTTGTAGCCAAGTTGCGACAGAGGTGTATGGAAAATATTTGTCCTTTATGACAGAGCTCCATATGCCTTTTGTAGTCAATACATTCCAGAGGGAGTTGGCGACCAGAGCTTGGTTGAATTGGAATATATTTCTGATCCCCCATCCACCCTTTATTTTTGGTTTGGCCAATGTTTCCTAGTTGCATAGGTGCATCTTGTGATGTTCCTTGTTGCTCGACCAGAGGAAGTTGTATGTAATTTTCCTTAGTTTATCCAGGACTAGAGTAGGTATAGCTGCAAGTGCCATCCAGTATATTGGTTGTCCTTCTAGGGAAGCTTTGATGAGAGTGTAGTGGCCTCCTATGGAGAGCCATCTGTTGCACCAGTGTCCTACTTTTTTTCCACCTTTGATACAATCAAGTCCAAATCTGAAGCCTTATAATGCTCTAATTTAATATAATAGCCAAGGTATTTGAAGACTTTTGATAGGTGGACAAAACTATAAGGAAAGATGTCCTTCAATTGTTCCAAAGTTTGTTCTTGTATGTTTGCGTAATGGAACATCGATTTGGACCAATTGATTTGTAAGCTCGAGGAACAACAAAATATATTCAAGATTCCATTGATTTCCTTCCATTCATGTTGACTTTCATTGGTCATTATGGGAATGTTTTCGACAAAGAGGAGGTGCAGGATTTTAAGTAACCTTGAGACCTTGATCCCTGAAATCTTACCTCCTATGTGGCTTTCTTTTGAGGAGGAGGCTTAAACCTTCCATGACCATGATAAAAAAGAGTGGTGAAAGAGGGAAACCCCGTTGCAGTCCTTTTCCACTATCGAAGAAGGAGGATGATTTTTTGTTTACCAGCACAAAAAAATTTGCACTTGTAACGCAACTCATAATCCAATTGAATGTAGTTTGGTTGTAATCTGTCTGGATCAAAATTAGTCTAAGAAAATCCCAGTCTATGCATTCGAAAGATTTTTTTAGATCTAGCTTGAGGATGAGTGCATGAGAGTTTTTATCGTTAATGTTGTGCAAGCATTCTTGTGCGGTGCCAATAGCATCAAGGATTTGTCGGCCCTTTAAAAAACCTAATTGTTCGTCTGACAGTGATCGTGAGAGGATGGGTTTGATTTTGTTGGTGATGATTTTTTAAATAAGCTTGTAGCAAAGATTGCAGAGTGCAATCGGTCTATAATTGCTGAAAGTAATCGGGAGATTTGCTTTCGGGATAAGAGTCAAGAATGTTGAGTTTAGTGCCCCAGGAGATTTGCTTTCGGGATAAGAGTCAAGAATGTTGAGTTTAGTGCCCCATAAACCTTACCATGGAGTTTGGAGTCTTCCACTAGCTCCAGAAGCTCAGTCCCCACCAAATCGAAAAAATGCAGGTAGAACTCTATGGTCCAGCTATTAGGGCCCATGCTTTTATCCTTTGAAAAGGATTTTAATACAGCCAGAACCTCCTGTAATGTGCAAGCTATGTCCCAAAAATGACATTTTAGATTACAAAAGTTCTCCAAAACTTCAACTTTTTTATAATATATATAATATTAATAATAATATATTTCCAAAATCTAAATTTAAATAAAAACAAAATTCATATGGGAAAAATATTTTAAAATAAAAATTCTCCTTTTTTTTTATCTAAAATTAAAATGAATATAACCTATACTAACCTCTACAATGATAAAATTATACATGAAGCTTCATGTACGTATTAGGTGCTTATGCATAAAAGAAAGAAAGTAGTGATATTGCATAAAAAAAAAAAAAGGTAATGATATAATATTATTAATAAATAATCCAATGGGTATTGTCTTTTTCCAAGCATATTGGAGACTTAGCATATAGTGGATCAAAATTAGTCTAAGAAAATCCCAGTCTATGCATTCGAAAGATTTTTTTAGATCTAGCTTGAGGATGAGTGCATGAGAGTTTTTATCGTTAATGTTGTGCAAGCATTCTTGTGCGGTGCCAATAGCATCAAGGATTTGTCGGCCCTTTAAAAAACCTAAATGTTCACCCGACAATGATCGCGAGAGGATGGGTTTGATTTTGTTGGTGATGATTTTTGAAATTAACCTATAGAAAAGATTGCAGAGTGTAATTGGTCTGTAGTCGTCGAAAGTAATCGGGAGATTTTCTTTCAGGATAAGAGTCAAGAATGTCGAGTTTAGTGCCCTAGATACCTTACCATGGATTCTAGAGTCTTCCACTAGCTCTAGAATTTCAGCCCCCAACTATTAACACCCTAGATCTATCATTTAGCACTAACAACATTAACAATTACTTTACTTTGAGAACTATCATCATTGTCAAATCAGATTGTGTATTATACAAGCCTATGTTAAACCTATGTTAGCCAACAACATAGGCCACCCAAGCCATAACAAGAACATGAATTCTTAATAAGCATTGAGTTACTAAATATTGAATAATGAGAGAGTGGTGGGTGGGGGTGGAGGGATTTTGAAGTCATAGAAACTATCCCAAGATGTCAAACTAACATTGTTTATTATCATACCTAGTATATGAATACTTATTGTCCTATTTATTATTTATCGTTTATTATCACATGCACCCAACACATCCTAGAAAGGAGGAGAGGGAGGTTGAGCAACACTAATATTCATCCCACACAAAATCAACCATCATGTAACTATGTGGACCACTACCTATTACTGAATTCTTATCCTTGGGACCTTGCTATCAACACCTATTAGTGCATAATGTATACTATTCAATTGTATTATTGATGTCTATTAAAAAATCTTCTAATAACATATATGTTATCAATTAAGTTGTGATCCAACCACAAATCAATGAGACTTTTTTATTCGTCTAAATCCATAATCGATTTTTTGATAATTGGGGTCAATTTAGAATTGTACATAACCTTGGGGCATCATTAATTTACCATCCAAAAAACTTGAATCACGGTGGAAATGTGATCATGCCTAAAATTTCTACCAAATTCATGTCGAATTTGTCATTAGAAAGAAGATCATTTTGCTACAAAATTTGCTTTCTCCAAATTTACTTTCGTTGTTAATTTGAATTTAATTTGCAATGTCTTGGTACTTACATTCTCTTTTATCTAACTTGAAAATTTCTCAAACACATGTACAATGAAAAAAATAGAATTTTCTATTAAAAAAAAATGAAGGTTAACTTCATAACCACATAAGTAATAAACTGACCACCTTTTACGATCTCAAGCGATGATGCTAGCAATAAAACCCATGAGCGGAAAGGTGGCTCCATCAAAAGAAATGATACTGTCCAAGCCAAGAAGGTTACAATGCTGATGTAAGGATTGCAAAGACCGTAAGGGCTAGAACATGTACTAAACCAGTGGGAATGATGTTATCCCTGGGATATGAAAGCTTCCCACATGGAATCGACGATGAGAACAAGCCATGAAGCAATGAGAGTATGTGTGAGTGGAAAATAAAGCCTCGTGTCTTATGATCTCGATCACCAACTGGTAAATATTGACTTGTCGTGACATGGTTTGTGTCATTATGGAAGGGGGGATCTACACTTACTTCATTCATTTTTAATGCCTTTGTTCTCTCTTTCAGGTATTGAAACTTTTTGAGCATATAATTATTTGTGAGAGTAGATATAGCTAACTTAGGGTATGTGTTTGTACTTATACTCCTCATTTATCTTAAGTTGGCTATGTTCTAATTGCTTTGTTGCTTTGGCCAAAGAACTGTTAGGTTGTTTTGCAATCTATAGACATGATAGTAACTAACCAAATTAAATTTTTGCTCCATTCATCAAATTCTAAGAAGAATCCTTGTGAGGGTGGGATGAACATTTTTAATGAATCTCTGGAGTCCTTTGATAATCAAATCTCAATCACCTATAACCACTAACCTCGACAAGTTGCTAGTTGGAATGAGATGCATGCCCATATAAATTGCAAGAGCCTCTGCATGATTATTAGTGGTGTTCCCTAGTCCCCATGAGAATTCCATAATATTGTTTCCTTCGAAATCGAAATCACCTCCCCCACACCTGTCGCCCTTATACTTGTATATTTGTATTAAGAATATACAATTAGAAGTATTGTCACATTTTAAGAAGAAATACAATTTTAAATAATAA